>PPJG02000006.1:66479-96233 GCA_003705695.2 Blastobotrys serpentis | reverse complement strand
CAAGACCACTGAATTCGGTGGCCGAGGGTATTTTAGTACTAGGCCGATACCCAAAGACACCGAGATTTTGCGATGTAAGGGTCCGTTCACTGGAGTAATTTTTAAGCCATTCAAGAAGGAAGTTTGTGCATATTGTTATTCTTATGATGGCGGTAAAAGTAGAAAGGTCAAGCTAGATCACAAGCAGCCGGCGGGCAAGAAAGCACAACCGGCTTACGGCGGAGTCCATTTCTGCACAGAACGATGTAGAGATCAATGGATCGAGGAGATTGATTTTGATGGATCAATCTCAGAGGCGCTGAACAACATAGAATTGGCATATGGCCAAAAGACTAACAATGGGAGCGAGGGTCTTGAAATGAATTACGCAATTGCAAATGTTGAAGAGATTTGGAGGTCGATTAATGAAGATCAATCCAAGAAAAAAAACAAAAAGAGCAATAAAATCCCAGCACTGGAACCGGAAGAGTACGACTCAGCGAGAATGGTTGCTATTGCATTGGTGAAGAAATATAGAGCACTGACGTCAGTAACCGGGACGGAGGAGTGGAACAGCTTCACCGAATTACAATCAAATGAATCAGAGCTGCTCAAAAAATTCCCAGAGCTATTAACATCGCATATTAATGTTTACAAAGTCTTACGTGCCACAATGCCCAGCTATCTTTTACCTTATCTGTCGACAGATTTGATCCGACACTGCATCGGTAAAGAGGCCGGAAATGCATTTGGGCTGTGGCAGCTACCGTTGCATTTGGAGAGTGAATGCATGGGATCCAACCTGTATTCCCTAGCTTCATTTTTCAACCACTCATGCGATCCTTCAGTCCACAAGGAACGCATCGGGCGGGAGATGATATTTAAAACCACTCGAGACATCCTGCCGGACGAACAACTCTATATTTCGTACGGCATGTTGAATCACCTGGACTGGAAAGAGCGAGTGCAGCAATTGAACGATCAATGGCATTTCATATGCAATTGTTCTCGATGTTCAGTTGAAAAGGAAGGTGGCGAGTGGGCAAAATTATAGAGTCGAGTTTGTCGCTTCGCTGCCCAATTCATATAACAATGCTTCCTCTAATGCAGACTTACTAATGCTAGTTTCAGACAATTCTGTAAATGTAGACGAATTATTACTCGAAGTATTATTATGAGTATTCTTAGTTTTATCCGAAGTCTCTGGCAAGAACGCTCCTCCTTCAACTTCTTCATCCTCGTCCTCCTCGTTTGCAGATATGGGTTCGGTTAACATTTGTCGCTGACTTTTCCCTCCATCCCCTCCGTAGAATGATGAGGAGCCCGATGATGAACTCTGATGTCGAAGAGAAACTGGTGCTGCAGCTACAACTGGTGCAGAGGACGGTGGTGGTGGCGGTGTTTTTTCCTTGACGGTCTGTTTAGCTCTATCTAGGTTCACCCGCTGCATTTGCGTCCGAACTTGTTCCAGTTCCTTCTCATACAACCACGCAGCTTGCTGAAGGATAAACGGAACAGAAACATTGAACTTGTTGGCCAATGCAGGCCAATCGACCTCTCCTTCGCTTAACGATTTCGATAATGACTCCCATAGCGCCTTTTCCTTACTGGAATCCCATTCCGCAGACGGTGGGTCCTGAAATCCTTCTCTATTAAACGGGAACCTTAAATAAACCACCATCCTCTTTGGATTAGAGGAATTTTCACTTCCACTCTCAGGTGCTGGTTGCGACATTATATTTCGTATTCTATAGACGTGATGGTGTGGCTTGAGTGGCGGAGGTGGGCTTGTGCATTTTAATTCCCAAAATTATTAATTTATAAGGACACAACTCCGATCGCTGATTTATATGGTGCTTCCGTCCACCTTATCGTCGTCTCCATCTCAATTTGAAGATTTTGTACGGGTTCAACTTGATAATATCGATTCTTATCAAACGGCACCAACTGGACTGGATGTGAAGGGCGCGACAATCGGTGGAACGAGGTATTCATATCCTCAGGTGCCGGTGATCAGAGTATTCGGTGCCACTTCTGACGGCATAAACGCTCTTCTCCATGTTCATGGTGTCTTCCCGTATCTCTATATTGAATATAATGGTGATATGGATACCACAGCCGGTAAGGTTTTACATTTTTGATGGTTCAATTGGGCTACTTATCTAACTCCGCTCATTCTAGTCACCGAATATATTGCATCACTATGCGTGTCAATCAATTCAGCAATGTGTGATGTTTATAGAAGGGACCCTAGGGATTCTAAGAGCATCTTTGTAGCCAATATTGTTTTGTGCAAAGGAACTCCGTTTTATGGGTTCCATATAGGACATCGGCCCTTTCTGAAAATCTCAATGCTGAACCCAGCACATATGACAAAATTTGCAGATCTACTTAGAGCTGGAGCAATTTTAGATATGTTCATTCAACCCTATGAGAGCCACATTCCCTATATCCCACAATTCTTTGCAGACTTTAATCTATATGGTTGTGGCTGGATTAAACTTTCAGACGCATATTTCAGAGAACCAATTGATGAAAGTTTTTGGAGATCGGACCAACTAAAGGTTCTTAAACCACGCAATGGATTTGATCGAACATCATACTGTGCATTGGAGATAGACGCAACTTCAAATCTGATTATGAATAGGGGAGAGCTAAAAAAGGACAATCAACAGAACAGCGACGATTTTCTTCTTACAAGTCTCCAAGAACTCTGGAAAAAGGAATCCGAGAGACGCCATTATGAGGGCAAATCTTCGGCACGATTCACGCCCAAGGTATCAACGGCTGAATTTACAGATAATACAAAGTGGTCAAACTATCAAAGTTTGAAACACGGCATAGACAACTTAGTATATGAATCTCGAAAGGCTTGTAGCTCCAAAAGTTCGCTGTCAACCATTTCGACCAAAAAGTTTGACCTTAATGATCCATCTATACCAACAGCATTTTCGACTAATGATTCCCTGGCTATTGCCAGCCGTCTGACAGCTTCTCAGCGAATAGCCCCGACCCAGCGACACGATGAAGCTTTAGACACTGAAGGAGAAGAAGAAGAAGAAGAAGAAGAAGAAGAAGAAGAAGAGGAGGGCGAGGAAAAGGAAGGTAATGACCACGATTCAGGTGGAGAACCTACAGATCGACATTCTTCAAGCAACAACACTATCCCGTCGCCAACACTGAGTCTGAAACGACCAGCTTCTGAACAATTATCCGGCTCGACGAGCAAGAAAACCTTCTCATTAGATGAAAATGTTCCTAGATTTTCTTATTTTTCTCAATCTTTTGAATCATCATTCAATCTGTCACAGGAAAGGCTCCTCAATTCATTTGTTGAACGGCATTTGACTGGAAACAAACCACCATCATGGCTTCAAAATGTCATAGACACGTTCCAGATTAGATCTATAACAACTCTTGCACTAAAGTCCGACCCACCAACGGCATCAGAAGTCATGTCAACTATGGAACAATATGACCTGCCACAGGTCGATTACACCGAGCCGTACTACAGCCAAAAAAAAGATGTACCATCGATACCGATGAATTTTGCAGGTATTGAGTTTCGCCTGAAGGGTTCACACCCAGAATTCCTTCAGCCGTTTGACTTTGGTCCTCATGTTCCTCCATTTGAAGCATTCATCGACCGGCCCTTAGAGAGCTCGAGTACTACTTTGGAATTGTTCACATTTCCACCAACATTTGCAGAAGTTCGAAACTGGATTAATCAGAAAGGAAAAACTAAATCCAAGTCTAAACTTTGGCAGTCTCAGATTGTTGCACCAACCCAAAATATGAACACCAGTGATAATCTCACTGATGAATCGGTTCATTATCGATTCCACAAGAGTGATCCCAAGAATATGATGGTATTTTCTGTTGAAATACATGCGAGCGGAAGGCAAGGGTTTTTGCCAGATCCCGAACAAGATTCAGTCGATGCAGTGTTTTGGAAGGTGCTTGTCAATGAGCAGATCGATGACAAAAGCTGTGGAATTATAATCACAGGAGAAAATGCTACGAAAGCCCAACAAATAAATCGCATAAGTTCCATGGAATGTATTTATTGCCCTACTGAGTTGGAAATGGTATATAAATTGATCGAAATCATTAGGCATTTTGACCCAGATATATTGACGGGATATGAGGTGCAAAAGTCATCATGGGGATACTTGATTGATAGATGCAAGGCAGCATATGAATATAACTTAACGGAGGCACTATCCCGAGTTCGTCCGAGTGGTGTGAATTCAAAAGTAGGTACCAAATGGGGACTACAGAAAACTACTGATATTGTTGTGACTGGACGACACGTTTTGAACCTTTGGAGAGTTTTGCGAAATGAAATAAATCTATTACAGTACTCGCTCGAAAATGTAATGTTCAGTGTTTTCAATGAAAGGATTCCACGATATTCGAATGCAGATTTGACGGAATGGTTCAAAGAATTATCCGCTTCAAATCTCGACACCTTTATGCGATATTATGGAAACCGTGCCGATTACAACCTGAGAATAATTGTAAGTCAAGAGTTGGTTTCCCGCTACAGTGAACAGGCTCGATTGATTGGCATCGATTATTACTCTGTCTTTTATCGGGGATCTCAATTCAAGGTTGAGTCCTTGCTGGCGAGACTTGCCAAAAGGAGTGATTATATTATGATATCTCCGAGCAAGAAGCAAGTTGGTCAACAGAATGCATTGGAGCACATCCCCCTTGTAATGGAGCCAGAAACCAGGTTCTATACCTCTCCAGTATTGGTACTAGATTTCCAATCCCTTTACCCATCTATTGTTATTGCATATAATTACTGTTACTCTACCTGTTTAGGCAGGATCACACCCTGGAGGGGAAGAAACAAGCTGGGTGTTGTTGACCTTGATCTTGACCCTGAGTTGCTAGGTGTGTTAGAGGACAATATAGTAGTAGCACCTAATGGTATCATGTATGCCAAGCCCCAAGTGCGTAAGTCTACTATATCTCAGATGTTGACCGAACTTTTGGACACCAGAATGATGATAAAGAATGGAATGGGAGATCATAAGAATAACCAAGCGTTTCAGAAATCCATGAACAGCAGACAGCTGGCATTAAAGCTAACGGCCAACGTTACCTATGGATACACGTCGGCTACTTATTCAGGTAGAATGCCGTGTGCTGAGATAGCAGATTCGATCGTATTGAGTGGCCGTGAGATATTGGAAGATGCGATTGATGTCATTCAAGGGACGGAAAAATGGGGGGCCCAAGTAGTGTATGGTGATACGGACAGTATTTTTGTTCATCTGCCTGGGAAATCTCGAGAGCAAGCATTTGACATCGGTGAGGACATTGCTAATGTTATAACGGAAAGGAATAAAAAGCCCGTGACACTGAAGTTTGAAAAGGTATATCATCCGTGCGTTTTACTGGCGAAAAAGAGGTACGTCGGATACATGTATGAAAAACGAACACAGAAAAAGGCCGAGTTCGATGCAAAAGGAACGGAGACAGTAAGAAGAGATGGTACACCAGCCGAGCAAAAGATTGAAGAAAAAGCATTGAGAATTCTTTTTGAAACGATTGACCTATCGCTGGTCAAGAAATATTTGCAAGAACAATGGACCAAGATAATTTGTGGGTCAGTATCAATACAAGATTTCCTCTTTTCCAAGGAGGTCAAGTTAGGCGGGTACAAGAAAGGATCCGAACCGGCTGGCGCCTTGGTCAGCTTGAAGAATATGATGAAAGATAAACGATCAGAGCCTCAATATCGGGAGCGAGTTCCGTACGTTGTGATAAGCGGACCACCAGGATCGAGACTGATTGATCGTTGTGTCGACCCTGAATATTTATTGTCACACCCGTGGGCCCAACTGGATGCAGAGTATTATATTACAAAGAATCTCATCCCTCCATTAGAAAGAATATTCAATCTGATGGGTGCAGATATCAAGACTTGGTACATGGAAATGCCCAAAATCACAAAGTTTCAACCTATCGATCTAAGCAACGCAGGGTCGACTCTTCGATCATACATGAAATCCACGTCTTGCATCATTTGCGAAGTGAATATGGCTGCGGATGGACCATGTTGTGAGTCCTGCACCAAAGATTCTGGGGCAGCCACTTTCATTTTACAATCTAAAATCAAGAGACGACAGAAGAATGTGATTGAATTGGAACAAATATGTCGAAATTGTTCATCCATTCCTCCAGCCAGCGCTATCAGATGCATTTCAGGTGATTGCCCTATTTATTATTCTAGAATCAAAGCCCAGAATCAACTCAATGGCTATTTATCTGTCCAGTCAGACGCGTTGCAAGTACTGACTGACTGGTAAGAGGCTCCCATGACGGCTTCTTTTTTTATATGATAAAGAAGCAAACAAAAAAAAAAAAAAAAAAAGAAAGGTAGCTCCTCACGTAGTAGAGACGACCGAGCTTTATTTATTTAATGACACTAATATATTTATTACCCTCACAAGGCTACCAGTGGTATTAGAGAAGGTCTACCATGGGCACATTGAAACGGCAGATTACAATGGACGAGGTCCGCAATTAGCTGAACACATTGCTCGTGAGTGAGAGCATCGCCAAATTTGATGGCTCCCTTACAAGCCTTACTGTTTAAGACAGAGATCAAATAGAGCGGGACTGTACTCAAATTATCCAACCGGGGCTCTTCCCATACACTAGTGGGACGGATTGATTTCAGGTGATGTGCATAATCGACTATCAACTCCTTTGCCTTTTCTGCGTCAAACGTTTCAAACGAGTCCTGGAGAACTATTGGCAGATGTGTCACATTAATCGTATCATCAGAGGTCTGAAATCTGATCCCCCATCTTTCGATACGAGGGGCATATTCCTCAAGAACATCCCTGTCACTGGCTGATATAGTAACTGGAATTGCATAGTCCAATGGACACGGAGCTCTGAGTTGCAAAGAGACCAAGAATTCGCTCAACAATCGTTCTACCCCTATTCTTTCGTCAGCCGCATGCTGATCAATCACCAACAACGCCCCTTCAACCTTGGCAAGAACGAACTTTTTGTCCACCTGAGATATCACTTTGCACCTTTCAAGCTGCGCTTTGGATATCTTTTGAGTCAAGTATTTTATGCGACTGAGTTTGTCTTTTGAGAAGAAAGGTGAGAAATGGGAAAAATAATCCTGGTTTCCTGTGGCATGGGTGAACGTAGTAGGGAGAGACTGTTTATTTTGAGATTGTAGTGTTTTCTTTGGACTATGTCTCCTAGATGTATATTCTGGCGAATCAATTAATGGGTCCAACGCCATTGAGATTAGCCTAGTGACATCTCCCTGATTATCCAAATGACTGATGCTTTTTAGAGGTTCGGATAGAACATCTGAGACTGGCAAAGATCCGGAAATGGAGAGTACAAATGTAGACTGCATTTGACGTTTCCTTTTCTTCGGCAGCCAAACAGTCGAGCGGTCGAGAAGGGCACTTGCATGTTTATAGAGTTCGGGAATCTTGACCAGTCTCGAATTGAAAATAATGAACTGCAACGGGGTGCATTTTGGCGAATTCACGACCACACCAGACAGACTGAGATTACCGGACGATGAATTCACTGGTATCCGTAATGGATAGATGTCCTCTCCATTGAATGATTTTAACAATTGAGCTGCTCTATCCGGCACAGCAGTGCTATTACTCTTTGAAACCGAGAGGAGAACAGAATTGGTTCTATCTGTCAACTTGAATGCAACCTCGGGGCTCGACAGAAGAAAGGGGAATAGGGATTGTTTGATATCGAACAAGAGCGAAGAGAGGGGCTGGTCCTGCATCATCTTGTATCGAGGAGGGAGGGCTGAATGCAGACAACTGACAGACACAATAGTGCCATGAGATTTGAGGGCGCCTTCATCAGGTACTTTATGCCGGGCATAGTGATGACCTCTCTTTACATGAACAGAAAACGTTGAAGCCGATGCAATTGACCGTGAAGTAACAGTGAGATAAGACGTGGCGGCAATAGAGGCCAGAGCTTCACCACGAAACCCCAGGTATGGGGTGTTCTCCAGATCAGACAACGAGCCCAATTTAGACGTACAATATGCACTGCCAACCGAAGCAAGGTCCTCGGAAAGTATCCCGACACCATTGTCCTGGATGACAAAGCTTAAGGTAGCCGTGTCCAATTGAACATTGATCTGAGTGGCTCCGGCATCAATGCTGTTTTGTACTACCTCGCTTACCGCGTCACCGAAATTAGGAAGGTTTGTTTGTGCCCGAAATGCCAGTGTTATGGAGGAATCTAATCTTCTGATAACATTGTTATTCATGGAGCAATGCAGGTGCGTGCAACAGAATAATGGACTAAATCAAAAAAACTTAAGAGCGTCGCGATTGATTCCAGCGTTTGTGCGTTTAATCTGATAAGATAACTATGGGGCCGATTGCAATAGGCGTGGGAATGCGTCTGCGCCGTTAGGGTTTGGGAGTTTAGGGCTGGGAAGAGTTAGAAGTGGGCGCGGGGAGCGGCGGAAGCAAGGTTGTGGTGTTGGGACCCAAAAGATGTAAGCAGTCACAAATTTCTGGACCGGGCGTATTCGCCAGACCAGACGACTCCCAAACACCCTACTGAAATCCATTTTGCAACTTTCTTCGTACAGAACCATCAAGAAGTCGACAAGCCCGGTCTAGCCACAACACAATGGTTTGTATGTATTAAAAGAAGTAGCCAGAGCGAATTTATCTTGAAGGAGACGACGACCAGTAAACAGAAGATAACAAAATTGTGAAGATTCGTTTGGTTTTGTTTTTTAGAAGAGAGATTCGCCTGGACGTTGTTGAAAAAAAAAGCAGGATTGAAGCTAACATGAATTTTATCTAGCCGCTCCAAGAAAATACTCCAAGACTTACTCCGTCCCTACACGTCAATACGACTCTCCTCGTTTGGACGCCGAACTCAAGCTCGCCGGTGAATACGGTTTGAAGAACAAGAGAGAAATCTACAGAATCTCTTTCCAACTTTCTAAGATTCGTCGTGCTGCTCGTGATCTTTTGACCCGTGATGAAAAGGACCCAAAGAGACTCTTCGAAGGTAACGCTCTTATTAGAAGACTTGTGCGTGTCGGTGTTTTGGACGAAGACAGAATGAAGCTCGATTACGTCCTTGCCCTTCGTGTCGAAGATTTCTTGGAAAGAAGACTCCAAACTCAAGTCTTCAAGCTCGGCTTGGCCAAGTCTATCCACCACGCCCGTGTCCTCATCTCCCAAAGACACATCCGTGTTGGTAAGCAAATTGTCACCATTCCATCATTCTTGGTTCGTCTCGACTCCCAAAAGCACATTGACTTTGCCCTTACCTCTCCATACGGCGGTGGACGTCCAGGACGTGTTAAGAGAAGAAACGAAAAGAAGAATTCCGGCGGTGACGGTGCCGAAGAAGAGGACGAGGAGTAAATCTAATTAATGTTTAACTAGATTAAGCAGAAAATGAATAATATGTCATGTAAAAATATTACGTCTTAGGGATTTGAATTTGGCTCTTTTTGGCCCCTCCTACGCATCCGTTTGATTTTCTCCGGAAAGAAGAGGAAAAAAGGTAGCTTTTTGCAATGCAGCATGGTTTGAGCGGTCCAATTCGGGTGCCCAGATAAACTACCCTTACATTGTTACTTTTGTGGGATATCAGCAGGGAGAGTGGAAGATTGTGTGTGTTTTGTAGGGGAAATTAAATTCAGAAACCTGAAAAGGTACAGCTCGTCATTGCCGCGGCGGAGAAAAAAAAATATAAAAAAGCAAGCAGAATTGAACCTCCTTATATATTTCAAATTAGACGCTGAAGAATGAATAATAATAATAATAATAATAATAATAATAATAGTAATATTTAAAAACCTTAATTTGAATCACATGACCAGCACCTATACTTCAGTGCCAATTCCACGTTAACGTTCTAGCGCATACAGATCACATCTTTTCTAAAGGTTAACGCCGCACGCACTTCAATTTATTCAGTCGGTCCGGGAATTGCACGTCCCATGAAAATTTTCTGAATTTCCAAGCCGCACAATATTTTTGTTGTTGTTGTTGTTGATTGAGCGTCTAGGGCATAACCCTAACTCACCCAAAAATGGCCAACAGCCAACAGTCACGATTTTCCTGGGAGAGAATGAGAGACGGACACACTCCCAACGACCAAAGTATAGTTTTGTTCGACTCACAAAATTATTCAACTCTAACCAAGGATAATCGACAAAAATGGGTAAAAGGTATGTTAAAACGCAAAGCTAGCGAGGTGATGCCAAGTTGAAACGGAGACAGCCAGATAGACTTCGAGTGTCGAGACGAGTTTTTAGATTCATGAGCTAGAATATTTAGTTGTTTTGCACACTTGAGATCGTTTGGTGGTTGAGATTTCGAGAATGCCTTTTTTTGACGGCACACACACCTCTCGGGTTGTAAAGACTTTTGCTAACTGATTTTTGAATATAGTGCAGGATACAGATCTGGTACTCGTTACATGTTCCAACGGGACTACAAGAAGAATGGTGTCATCCCATTGTCCACTTACATGAAGACTTACAGAGTCGGTGACATTGTTGACATCAAGGGTAACGGTGCCGTCCAAAAGGGTATGCCACACAAGTGGTACCAAGGTAGAACCGGTGTCGTCTACAACGTCACCAAGTCTGCTGTTGGTGTTATCATCTACAAGATTGTCGGTAACAGATACATTGAAAAGCGTGTCAACCTCCGTGTCGAACACGTCAAGCACTCCAAGTGTCGTCAAGAATTCTTGAACAGAGTCAAGGAAAACGCTAGATTGAAGCGTGAAGCTAAGGCCAACGGTGAACACATCCAACTTAAGAGACAACCAGCCAAGCCAAGAGAAGCTCACACCATCTCTCTTTCTACCAACATCCCAGAAACCATCACTCCAATTCCTTACGAAACTTACATCTAGTTTTATCGTATTTTGTACTATGTTTATAATTAAAAGAGTTTCGGAATGATTTTCAATGTCCACATGTCACACAGCTACTCGACTTTGTACGTTATGTCTGTTCGGTCGTCGTCGTCGTCGTCATTTTCCCATCAAATGATGGGCGCGGCGCGATGAATCAATTTTTTCATTTTTTTGAAATTTATATTTTTCATTCAAAATTTCTTATCGTTTTCTGATCATTTTAGAGACTGCACACTTATTTTTTATTTTTCTTTCTGAATTAGAAGGAACTTTTTTCTGATTTGGACTGCATCTTTATTTTTATTATATTATTATACCACAACTGCATGATCAACGTCCCATATAATGTCCAGTACCCCATCCGCCGTTAATAAGCACCATCTGCATAATCCTCCAATTGTGGAGGATATGGCCAGTGATGAAAACACAGCATCTTCGCCTGTTGTCCCGACCTTACCCAGAAAGACCCATTTCAAAGCTGAAAAGGCCCAAGTCAGCCCGTGGCTCCATTTCGTAGCCGGCGGCATTGGTGGAATGGCCGGAGCCCTCTTTACATGTCCATTAGATGTCGTCAAGACCCGGTTGCAGAGTGACTTTTATGGAAAAATCCTTCAATCCCAATTCGCAAACATCCCCAAACCAAAGGACCCGCTATCCAATGCCTATCGACAACTTTATGAGACGTGCACAATTCTTAGGAACATTTACAGGTTGGAGGGCCCAAAATCATTATTCAAGGGTTTGGGTCCTAACTTGGTCGGTGTGATTCCGTCCAGATCAATCAATTTCTTCACCTATGGGCTAGGTAAAGATGTCATCTCCAATAGATTCAACGATGGTAAGGAGGCCACCTGGGTCCATCTTCTGGCTGCCGCCAATGCAGGTGTCGTCACCTCCACTGCCACCAATCCAATCTGGTTGGTCAAAACTAGATTACAATTGGATAAGGCCACCAAATCTACCGGTGAACGCCAATATGCTAACAGTTGGGATTGCATCAAAAAAGTAGTTAAACACGAAGGAGTCCGAGGACTCTATTCTGGCCTTTCTGCTTCCTATTTGGGTGTTGTTGAGAGCTCCCTCCAATGGGTCTTATATGAACAAATGAAGGGCTTTATTAGATCCAGAGAACAAGCTAGAATAAACGCTGGAATTGAGCCTACTTCATTTGATGGATTTTTAGAATGGTGCGCTACATCCGGTGCAGCTGGATTAGCAAAATTCACCGCTTCTTTGATCACTTATCCTCATGAGGTTGTTCGTACCCGTCTTCGTCAAGCTCCAAGTGGAACTGTCAAATACAACGGTCTGATTAACACGTTCAAGACAATTATAAAGGAAGAAGGATTTCTATCCATGTACGGAGGGTTGACCCCTCATTTAATGAGAACTGTTCCAAATAGCATTATCATGTTTGGAACTTGGGAATTAATTATACAGCTCATGTCGAAATGAACACAAAAGGACTAAAACTAAAGAAAAATAAAAAACAAAAACACAAAAATATAAGGACCAAAAAAAAAAAAAAAAAAAAAAAAAAAAAACTCTCTTGTACATAGACATATTCTAATTATTTCATGATAGCATCATCACAATTGTACCATAATAATGCCATTGACGTTTTATATTCATTCAACCAAACATTGCCGTGCATTTTGCTTCATTGTTCGCTCAATGCTACTTTTCACCTGATTCGCATTATTAGAGAGCGTCGAAGATTGGTTCAGACGGGCCAAATTAAGTTGCTTCGTGCTGATTATTTCTAGTTTCTTCAAATTACAACTCTTTTCATAGCATCTTCCCGCCTGCACAATGTATCTCCATCCACTGGACAATGAATGAGAAGATGTCTTAGACACTCCAATGGTGGCATCCGACAAAACTTCGTAGGCTTCTCCTATCAACTCAATGCTCCCTGATTCAAGAATTGCCGGCATATTGCTATCTAGTATTGCAAGTGAGTCCTTACTCAAGTCCTTTGCATTTAAAATCGTTGCTATAATCACCACCGCTTCAAGTGACAAGGACTGTAACGAGGCCTTTTGCGCCACGCCCAAGAACTTTAATATCATCGACAACGCTCGTTCCGGTTGACTTGCGGCCATCAATATCCTTGCATACAACAAGACATATCGCAATCTGAACATTACATCAAGCTCCAGTTCCAACGCATCCTGTAAGGATTCCGCGGCTAGGGCCAATGCTGTGGTATAGTTATTTGAGGAAAACTCCAGCTTAATCTTCGCAATCTTGATTTCTTCTTTAATGTTTGCATCATCCCATTCATATCCACACATCCGCTTTAATAGCATCTGAGCCTGTACCATCTTTCCTTCGTTAAGGGCTCGTTGAAACTGCATCAGTAGCATGGCCGGTAGCCAGGCTTGGAAATATAAGGGCGATGCAGACACAAGTGTTTCTAATTGTTCCATAATAACGAATGACTTGTCTATTTCCCCGCTGGAAAACAATGCTTCGGCCTTTCGAATGCTAACGTGTAATAAGAGCAACGTATTTTCATCGCTCGAACAAACGTCAGTATAAACTTCAGATAATGCGCGAACACCACATCTATTCCACAACGAGGATTGAACGAGATTTAGATGCGTGGTTGAAGAAATGATTCCATCAAATGAAAAGTGAATGTGGAAACCTTTGATTAATGCTTCAAATGCAGCGGTTAGTGATTCACCCTTTGACATGATTTCTCCCATTTCCGATTGATAGGCCATAGATTGAAGCTCAGTCGACAACTCTCCAGACTTCGTTTTCAAGTACTGTGCGATCTGTTCTTTAATTGCCAATGAATCAGGAACTTCCATTCCAGGGTTATTCCGTAGGTATCCATGAATCCATGATAAAATTTGCGTTAAGCATGCCAAATCCATGTTCTCCCTAGCAACCGATATAGCCTCTTGTGCTGCTTTTAGAGCCTCCTTTGACCCTTGGTATTGCGATTGTAACACTGCCAGCGTGAACAATGCATACTGATAATGTGTTCTCCCTCGACTATCCATAGTATAATCGTAAAATCGATGCAAATGCTCAAAAGCACGTTCATAATCTAAATTCTTACACGAATCCAGATACTGAACAAAATATGCTGAGCTAGGTAGACCTCCTTCATCTGAAGAAATCAATACTTCCAAAACCTCTCTAATCTTATTTGGCAATATTGCACCATGTTTCTCAATCCGCTCAGCTTGTGATTCTAGCAGCTGATCAAAATCTTCTGACGCAATGTACCTCCTCTCTACGTTAGGCATTAATATCATTTCTTCAACATGGCGCAAGTCTTCCATATGACTATCCTCTTCTTCCTCCTCTTCCTCTCCCTCAACTACATGATCTTTGATACGTTCCCAATCGCGCCTTGATGGATCCCTGAAATCTTTAAATGCTTGCCACAATTCCGACACTTGGTCAAAGCTCAGATGATCGAATGAGAAATAGCACTTCCGTAGAAAGCTACCAAGTATCGACGCTGGCTTCACCTTATGCACATCTGCCAATCCTTCTTCCATCTCTTCATCATTTTCATCCTCATCGCCTGAGTTCTTTGGCTTTGAAATATATGAAGTGATACTTTGAAAGAACGAATGCAAATCATCCAACGATTCAAACTTCCATAGCCGGGTCAGTAATAATTGGTATAGACCGTCGTTGTTGTCATCAATTGCACTTTTAACACCTGCCAATTTATCCTTGACTGAATTGAACGTACCATCCATCATCTTGACATCGTTGGTTTCGCGATTGGTATGAATTAAATCAATAAACTCCAGTACCTCCGACATTACACTGACCTTTGATTCCCATTGAATCAGATTTTCACAATAAAGCATAATCAAATTTATCACTGCAATTTTATAGGGAGTTAGGTATCCCACCAATGTTGGACTTCCGGACAGATAGCCTCCAGATGACGATCCAGTCATATTTGCTGACTCTGCACACCAAGTGCTTTGGATATTAGAATTATGCAATTGAATAAACTAATCCGCAATGCTAATGCCTAATAAGACTCGATTTGCACTTGATTGTAAGTTGGGACGGGGTCTTTAATGGTATTCACTTACCGTCGCAACGCTGCTCTGCGGCCATTGGGACTGGGACTGATTTTGGGAGTAAAATGGATCGGCGACACACATTGGCCGTGTGGTTATAGCTATCTCCTCTATTCTTCTTCATTAATCTTACCGGTTTCAGTTTAGTTAGAAGGCCTGACAATCAGTCGTAATGCAATCACCACCTCCAGCTCGCAAATTTACAGCTATGTCTAGCGGGGAGGGTGAAAATGCTAAAAATAGTGATTCGAAACGATTTGAAGCCCGGCCACAGTTTAAGCAACAAACGTTTGATGAGATTTATGGGATACCTGAGAATTTCCTGGAAATCGAAGTACGAAACCCCCAAACTCATGGTATGTATTTTCATGATTTATTCTTTCTTTTGAACAAGGTTGAATTGCTGACCTAGGTGCTCGAAATAGGTGTGGCCAGAAAAATGTATACTGATTATGAGATAGTATGCAGGGTAGGTAAACAGGAGCTGTACTTTGCTACATTCTACTAATAACTATAGACAAATATCCCCGCATTTAAGCTCAAACAATCATCTGTCAGGCGACGATATAGTGATTTTGAAGTGTTTCGAGATATACTGGAACGAGAGTCGACCAGGGTCACCATCCCACCCCTTCCAGGAAAGGTTTTTACTAATAGATTTTCAGATGATGTTATTGAAAATAGAAGAGAGGGTTTGGAACGGTTTCTTCAGATGTAAGTTTTATTTTTGATACACTCGAACGGATCTAACGTATTAGTGTTGCTGGACACCCCTTACTCCAAACAGGCTCAAAAGTACTATGTGCTTTTATTCAAGACCCTCAATGGGACAAAGTGAGTGGCTTTTATTGCTTAACGTGGATTAATTAAAGCTAACTTGTGTAGAACCAATGGTTGTAAACTATTCTGTGTTGAAACCCCTCCAATTCTCACCAGAGATTCCTAAATAGCTGCCATGACAGGCATTCTTACATCAATCCAGCATCTAATATCCATACGTTTGAAGTAAGTAAGAAAAAACCAACAACTATGAAGTAGCTTATCAGTAAATCCATCTACTCGCGGATTATCGCGTTTCGAAGCCCCCCCCGATATTTCTGTCAAATTACAACATAAGTTTATTCATTATAGTTAAATCACTAGTTTAGAATAGCACGTCAAGAATGCTTTCAGTATTATTCAAGGATGGGCAGTATATCTAATATAGGTTCTTCTACAGGAGGAGAGTGTCTAGTGAAAACGGTCTGTCCTGAGAAACGAAGTGAAGATACTCGATTCGTCACTTTCAACGTCTGTGGCATAAAAAATGTATTGAACTATATGCCATGGTGTGAAAATAAATCCTTTGAGTACATGTTCGATTTACTCAAGGCTGATATTGTATGCTTGCAAGAAACAAAAATTCAGCACCAAGATTTAACAGAGAAAATGGCAATCGTTTCTGGGTATCATAGCTATTTTACATTTCCGCTGAATAAAAAAGGATATAGCGGCGTTGCGGTTTATATCAAGAATGGAATAAAAGTATTGAAAGCGGAAGAGGGCATAACTGGTTGGCTAGAAAGCAAAGATTTCAAGGGAAACCACTATAGATCTCTGGAACCGTCAAACTCTATTGGAGGGTATCCTGAGGCAATTGATAAGCCAATTGGGCTGGAAATAGATTCCGAGGGCAGGTCTATATTTTTAGAATTAGAGAATAATGTTGTGGTTGTCTGCCTATATTGCCCAGCTAATTCAAAGGAAGAACGTGACGGATATCGGTCAGTTTTTTTTGAGAACTTAGACCTTCGTGTCAGAAACCTGATAAAATTGGGTCGACAAGTTATTATCATGGGCGACCTTAATATTGCACGCGACCTTATTGATTCTGCAGAAGGAAAGCAGCAGCTTTTCAAAGAAGGCAGGATCAAGCCCTCTGATGATGGCGACGAATTTGCTCGTCTTAACCTGACGGAACTGACAAATTGGAGGTCCTCAACTTATTACCGCAGCCTGTTAAACGGCTGGGTATCGGACCTTGGAATGATAGATTGTTGTCGTAGCTATCATCCAAATCAATTGGGTATGTACACATGCTGGAATGTAAAACTAGGTGCGCGAGCTGGAAACTTTGGTTCTCGCATCGATTACATATTAGCCACAAAAGGACTTATGTGTACAGAATCGGACATTTTGCCAGATCTTCTTGGTTCTGACCATTGCCCAGTCTACGGAGATTTTTGTATGACCTTCGACCAACAAAACACAGTGGGAGACTCTTCTTCGCTACCAAAACTATGCACAATCCACTATAAGAGGTTCAAAAATAAAAGGACCATATATAGTCTGTTAGCTTCCGCTTCAAACGGTAAGAAAGAAAGTTCAGAAGGCAACGTTTCACGGGGAGAATCCCAAGGAATTAGCAACGAACCCTCGTCTAAGTCGGGTAATCCAGTGAAAAAGACCAAGGTAGGAAAGAACCCTCCTAAACAAACACGACTATCCAATTTCTGGTCCTCTAATAATTCCGTTTCACCACAACAACATTCAACCTGGCCAACTCAACTGGATTTCAGCTCAAAACCGGACTATGCGACCTCAAAACCAGAACAGAAAGGTATTCAAGAGAGCTGGAAACATATATTGACACCTCCACCTCCACCGTTATGCAGTTCACACGGTGAACCTTGTAAATTGATGGTTACCAAAAAAAATGGAATGAATCGTGGCCGATCTTTTTGGGTTTGTTCAAGGTAAGTTGGTTTCAAATTACTTCATTTTTAGAGAAAATGTCTAACGTTAGATTTCAGGCCAGTTGGACCCGAAGATGAGGCTGGGTCTAATGCATATAAATGCAACTTTTTCAAATGGGCAAAATAATCAACTTCCAAGAGTAGTAATTTTTGAGGAGATCCTAAAATGAGGCAACTATATTTTGTAACACGTTGCTCTTATATAAAGACACGTTCTTTCTTCTGGTCATCCAATCCAATATCTCAACTCGTATGAATAGCCAAAACAATCCATTCGTTGAAGGTGATGCAATTTCATCTTGCTTCGGGATATATTCACTTCCGATTTCCCCAGCCGAGACCACTGTGAGCGATTGTACATTTTCCCCGAAATCGAATGCAGTTAGCCCACAAGCCAGCGGGATTTTTGATGGCCAATTGAAGTATGCATTCCTTAAAGTTTGAATTTCTTCTACTAACCTTGGTACAGCGTTCCTCACATACTCAACGTGCTTTCAGAGCTACAGTATTCTTTGGTTTTTGATGATTTCAACGAACAGAAAGTTTTAGCTTACCTGGATGAGGTTAAAACTGTAGGTAATTCCTTTTCATTAAAGAATGGTTACTGATATTTAGGTTTATCAACTTTTAACTACTGATATAAACATCCCGAGCGAAGATTTGGGCCGACTTCGAGAAGCAATATTTGAAACTCAACGTCTCTTTGAGACGGCAATGGAGTTATGCGAAGCAGAAGAAGATACTGTGTATAATTTGTGTATGAGATATCTCCTTCACACATACTTTGATAACTTCGGAGATTCAACCTTAGAACTTTGTCATTCAGTTGTACAAAAAACTCTCTCAGAAGAGGAAAGAGAAAGTCAGAGAGAGGAAGTGGGAAAAGGATATCGACAGAAGAAAACACGGTTTTCACGAAGAAGGCGAAAAGTTACATTCAACAAACGGTAAGAATAAATGCCATTATATGACTAGACTCTTGATCCAAACTAATAAATCTAGACGCCAGCCTTTTAAGAGAGTTGAAGGGAAAAAGAAAAGTCAAACCAACAGGCCCCCTTCTTCTAACGTCCGATATTGGTAAGTATGTTTAGTATATCTAGATGAGATACTAAATAGCTAGGTGTTTTGGTGGAAGATAACCCAGGGAACCATGAGAATAGGCTGCCTATTTCCTGGTAATTTCTTGAAAGCCATATTTTATAATTATAGGAAAATGTATTCAATATATTCTAACTTTCATTACAAACAGAAAATATTTGAAAAATCCATTACAGATCAAATTACATCTTTAAATTGAGCTAGCGAGATTTTTCAATTACTCTACTTTCTCTCATTTGATTTAAACTGAGTGACGCGCAATTTTTTATTATAACATCAATTTTCTCTTCAATTTGGGTGAAGCAGAGCAGCTAATGTGCTCTACAGAGAGTAACTAAGCAGTGATCCAATGTACAGAGTTTCGTTTTTTGAATTCACCACTCATATGAGGATTCTAATACGATTTGGGGTGCATGTGGGACAATGCCAAAAAGCAAACTATGCACGGCTTTTGAAACACGAAAACGGTGCATGAGCCACCCGAAGGGGGAAAGTCAACATAACCTCATATAATAATGCGTCAAATATGAATTGCAATTGAGCTGCTTGGCCCAACAGCCAATATAGGTGAGAAATCCTAGCTTAGTTATGTTTCATTATCAAACAGAATTTCGGTCGATTAAAAAAGTGTGATCTAGTGAACTAGACTGAAAAGGAAGAAAATTTCAACAATGATGATGTCGAACGACGCATGCATGAATCGCCTATAATTTGAGTATGTTCATGTGCCGTATTCTACTAAGACACACTAAAAACGAGGATCCTTCTTTTTTCAGCTTGTCAGTGCTGATCACCCTGAAAAGCTGGCATGGCATGCAGATGTGGAGGGGCTAAAGCCTCAAATTACAAACGCACGCAATTTGAGGCATTGAATTTGAGGCACGGATTGAACTATAAATCCACAAACTAATTATTATGAAACTCAATTATTAATTTTCTCTCTAAGAATCCGCAAAATGGCCAGATCAAACGTTTTTTACAACTTCACGGCCAATGAAACAATGGGCCTAGGAAGCCATTCCCAAACAGAATTCCCTTTCCCCGAGGCCAAACTTTATTCTACTTCGTTTGACCACGATTCGTCGGTTAATCCACCTAATAATGAGAAACTACCACCAATACCCGAGCACACACCAGTGATAAGGAACCTATTCGCAAAATTCTCAGAGATAACTAAACCGTACAAACGAACTCGGCCGGATAAACAGCGAAACTCAACAATTAAGAATAGGAAAGTTAGAAAAAGGAGAATCAATGGGTTTTTAGGTTTTAAGTTGTATTACTCAAAATTGATGCCGCCAGTTCCACTCAAACAACAGTCATCTTTGCTTGCAGAAGCTTGGGAGATTTATGAGTACCGATGGATATGGCACCATTATACTGCTCAGTATAGGCGCTATCCAAGGGCAATTGGATTTTTGGACTGGCTGGATTCTGTTCCAAAACAATTTTCAGATACTGATATGAATTCATCAAACAAAGATTTACCAGAATCGTGTGATTCTAGCGCTAGAAGCGAGGGATGGTGTGTTGAACGCAGTCCAGGTTCTACATGCTCAGAATCGTTTCCCCCTTTGGATAGTACATGCCATGTGATAACCGATAAGGGAGCAGATAATAGCCAACCTATTGAAGTATTTCCAATTGAGACAATTGAACAGATACTTGGGCCCCAACCAAATGATGTATTGGAGAAGTCAAAGGGTGAATACGATTATTTCATCGGCAGTCTCAGCGATCCAATGGATATAAATACACTTTTAAATGGGGATGGAGAGTTAGGTGGGTTCAGTGCCGTATCTGAGTTGGAAGACTGCGCACTATTTGATAGTGTGATCGACTTGGTTAATTAAAAAATTTAACTTATCATGGTCGAAAATCTGCACTACACTAAAATTCATTCATGTTTCTCGGCGTAGGTTTCGACGTATATGGTCGTCAAAGTTCTAAAGGATAGCTCCAATGTAATAAGGAAAACCCCGTCCATAATGTAAGTAAGAGTGTGAAGTTCACATATAGATAGATATATATTTTCCACTATTAATATATATACCACTATTCATCTTCGTCATTCATGTAGTCAATCTTTCTAATCTCAAAGAGTCTGTTTCTTGCCGCTGTGAGTTGTTGTTCCAACTTGAGTACTTCAACCTGTTGTTCCATCGCAGCAGTACGGAACTCATGAGGCGATAATTTTGAGTAGTCAATTTGATCCTTCTTATCATTAGTTGAGCGTTGTGAAAGGACATCTTGAACCTGGTTAACAAGATATCTACATGCGCTGGTGACAGATTTCGACGTGGCTTCTAGTTTCTGTTGTGTTTTGGACATGAAAGATGCTTTGACACGAGAAGCTGCGACTAATTGAGCAGTTGAGGCAGCTACTTCATTTGAGGCAACAATCAACTCCTCAGGTGAGTGAGAAGAGCTCAAAACACCGTCAGCTGTTTCAATGAGAATGTTTGTTGAACCAGCAACTGCCTTTGCAGCAGAGATAAGACCTTCGGTCCATCTATTGTGCTTCTTCAAATATGCTGTACGAGATTGAGTGCCTCTTCCTTGGGCAACAATTTCTTGTTGACATTCAGTAGCGGCTTTGATAAGGGCAGCAATAGCAGTTGTGACAGCAATGGCCGCTTGAAGAATGGCTTCGTGCACCTGTATATCAAACTTGGACACAGAAGGATCCCTTGGCTTGGACATCAGCTCATTAAGCCTGGCACTAGCCGAGGCAACAGCTTCTGCAGCACGAGACATCTCTCGGTCCACACGGTCTCCCAAGTCGTCGGCACTACCGTTCGCTTCTCTAGGAGCTAGTTGCTCTGCTAGGCGGGAGAGCTTTTGAAGCTCCTGCTGTGTTTCAATATTCTTGTTGATGACTAAATCAGTCTTGTCCTCAACTGACAAGGAGGCAATTTCAGAGGAGAATAATGAAGTAAAGAAGGAAGCAGCAATGAAGGCACTATCACGAGCGAAGGTTGTGATACTATCAGCCATTGAATCATCGCGGGCTAATCTGGTAAGCCCCTTTGAGTTAATCAACACATCGCAGATGGAACTAGAAAATGTTGTTACCGATTTGATGATTTCAGAGTGATCGCCGTTTGGACCGTCTGCAATAAAGTTGTTGAAGGTTGAAGAAAAGTCCGTTGCCGATGTAGATGCCTTTTCGATAATGGAGAGAAGGTAACTTGGGCTGGAGTTTTGATTTCCCGCTTGCATCGGGGACTCGAACTCAAATAGGGCTTCTTGGATTCGTTCTGCTCCTGAGGACAAGAGGGCATCAATGATGGAGTTGAGTTTATCCAAATGACCCATCAGTACTTCGTCAATTTGGCTATCTATTGCTTTATCAGATTCCTTTTGACTGAGAGATAAGTCTTTGAGAGCATTTTCCATTGTTGTGATAGTCTCTTGCATGATTTCGAGTTCATCGTCCTTATCACGGAGTTTAGCTTCCAACTCATCGCTTCCTACACCTCTGGCAGAATAGTCGTCGATGATTCGTTGTTTGGCTTTGAGGGCTTGTTCCAACTCTTCCAGCTCACGACTGTGCTTGGAAATCATCAATGACAAGTCTGAACCCTTTGTGCGTTCTGCATCGTTGAGCTTGTCTTGCATCAAACGGATGTCGCGTTCAAGTTTTTCAATTTCATCTCGGTGCGAGCCTTTAGATTTATCGAGATCGTATCTGGCACGATCACGTTCTCTAATCATATCGGCAAGTTCCAAATTCTTTGCCTTAACATCTCGTTCAAGCTTTTCACGACGATCAATGGCTTCTTGAGCGGAAGCAGCTTTCGCCTTGACTTGTTTGTGTTTATTGAGCAGGTCCAGATGCTCTTGACGTAATTGGGAATAGAGCTTTGCCAATGCTTCGTATTTCTTTTTCCACGCGTCAATTTGATCTTGAAGGCTTTGGATCAATTCATTCTTGGATTCAATTTGGAGACCAGAGTTTGAATTAAGTTGAGAGAGCTCATTTTCCAAAGCCTTGACTCTTTGGTCATATTGCTCCAATAACAATTGATTTTGATCGTACTGACCCTTGAGATTGAGCAAATCACGTTCCAATTCAGCCGCCCTGCCCTCAGCTTGTCGTTGCATTTGATCCCTCATCAATGCCTCCTGAGCCTGGCGTTGCGCCTCAGCTTGTTGGCGCTGTTGTTCCTCAAATTGCTGCTGTTGTTGATAAGCCAGCATTTGTTGACGTTGCAACTCTGCTTCTCTTTGGGCCTGCAGCCTTTGTTGCTCTTCATCATAGGCCTGCTGTTGAGCGCTGCCCCACCAATCACCGACGGGTTCTGGCTCTTCAGGAGCTGGTGCTGGTGCTGGTGCTGGAGTAGATGGTTCTGATCGTTCCTGTCCGGGACGTTTTGGCAGCGCAGGAGCTCTTTCTTCACCCTCGCCGAACAGATTTGGTGGCTCCACTGGTAGCTTTGGGATGGTGATCAAACTGGTCAAATACTTCAAACTAGAACAGTCATAATAAAAATCTTGTAATCTTCGATATTGCGAGTAGTATCTCGATCGCAATGGCTCCAATGCGTCGTCATCATTGGTGGTTTGATGCATGGCCCTCAACATGCTGGTGGAGAATCTGTAGATACCATAGGATTCTGCAACCATTGGGGTGAGGGACGAGATCTTGCATTCGTTGGCACGACCGTGGCTCAAAGACGAAAACACCAATCGCTGGAAATCGTCGATTGTGTCTTGCAAATTCATCAGGTCTGTGATGGCTTCATAACCTTCATTAGGATCGTTGATTGTGCGTAAGGAAATGTACTCTTCGTATTCAAAAGTTCCATTGAATGCTGGGTGGATTTTGTGAAACTGAAGCTTTTTCAACAGCAAGTGAACATACTCTTGGATCAATTTGGTATATCCTCCATGAGGACCATTACCTAGTCCGCTTCCCCGTCCAAGTGACTCAATCCAATTGGTATGGGCTTGTGCCTCCTTCAAGACGGAAATGTGGCCTTCCTGTAGAACCTTGTGAATGGTAATCAATGCCTTGAACACTTGTACTTCATCTTGATGCAATGGCTGAACCTTCATACCGTTCCAGAAGGCTCGTCCGGATCGATGGTCCCATGAATAAACAATACATGCTCTCACATGCTTCCGCTTAGGTGCAGTTTCGTCGATATTTGTCGCTTTCTTGATATTGACACTCAGGTCAGTCTCGGCCCTGGTAAGCGCTCCTGTGCCTGTTAAAGAAGACATCTCTACCTATAAATAATGACCAATTAATATACAATCAGTAAATGTTATCACACCTTATCCATACGTTTCCTTAGTTTTTCAATGAAAAAAAAGATTCGCTGAAGTGTTTACCAAGTCTTGAACTACGAATGGGCTGTGCTTATATATAAGGGGCGTGCTGTTAAGACACAACTTTAACCTGATAAAGAGCTGAGCCGCACATTCGATGGAATCATTTTTTTCCAGGAATTGACAAATAAAGTGTACAAACAGCAGGGAATAATCTAGAGATTTGGACAATTGGCAAGACCTTATTGAAATGCGTGCAGCACAACGTATATCTATATCTACATCGATTAAGTATATAGTTATCTTTAGAGACCAGTCCCAGCAGCTCGGCTTTCAAGGCAAGATTGAGATTGAACGAGCGGAAAAAGTTATCTCGGGAAACACACATTCAAAAGGAGCTCGAATTCCTCATTGTCACTCACCCAATTGACCGAATAACCCACAATTTCTATTCTGTCCGAGATGATATTGTGAATCTTTAGATCCTTCAATCTCCGACATATCGGCATCGTCTTCGATTCGACCTTGCACATTCTGGAACACCGGGTAATGCTTTAACGCATAACTGCATAACTGCATAAACGTTTCTGTTGTCCCAAATCCCCCCGCAGCAGCATTGTCCCGCTGTCAACTTTTTTTTTTTGTCCCAAGAAAAAAATCTTATGCAGGTGCGCGCATGCGCGGTAGTGCCTCCTATAAATATATAACGATCGATTTTCTGTAATTTTCTCTTTCCTTCCAACAAATCACTACCGTTTAGCTTACAAGGGTATTATCCATCCTCGTTATAAACAGTTTATGTCTACATCCATCGAAAACCTCAAGTCTTTTGGTATGTATTTTTAGTTGCGCTCAACTGGTTTTTTTGGCAAAATGCTAACCTGCGACGTACATAGATCCATTCGCCGACACTGGTGACGACGATACTCAGGCGACCAACTATATCCATATAAGATGTCAACAACGTAATGGTCGTAAAACCATTACTACCGTTCAAGGTGTCCCTGCCGAGTATGACTTGAAGCGTATTCTCAAGACTTTAAAGAAGGACTTTGGCTGTAACGGCCATATCAACAAGGACGAGGAACTCGGTGATATTCTCCAGTTCCAAGGCGATCAACGTCAAAAAGTCATGGAATTTTTGACCAAGATTTTGCAAATGGACAAGAAGACCATTCAAGTCCACGGTTTCTAAACAAGCCGCCTTCACACTACCAAATTTTTTTTATTTGCTATATTAGCAGGTTAAGTATTCTATTTCTATGTGGTTTCATTGGTAGCTATAGTGCAAAATAATACTAAAATTATGGGTACTTGCTTTGTTTATAATAAATATTTTGTATCGACATAAATACTACTTGAAAAAAGTACGTCAGAGTTGGCCTTCAGCATTTTCTGGTGTGGACGCCACCGTGTAAGGGTTCTTATCTTTCAGCACGATTCCCTCGTCAGATTCATCCGTGGGAATGTTCACCGTAGGCGGTGCTGATTCTGGGGTAAGGTTCTCCATTGGATCTTTCATCGGCGGATAAGCACTCAAATCCGGGGGTGTGGAGGATCCACTCTTCACCGGTTTGCGCTTTGCAAACGTAGTTGGGGGTCCAGGGATGTCGCTCGAGGAGAATGTTGAAGGAAGCTTCATCTCTGGCGTGCGGGCATATGGATTGGACGTATTGATGACTGAATCCGATTTCTGGTTCAATGAACTGATCAATTCTGGTGGGAAATGATGTGGCTCTGGTGCCGGAATTGGCAAATAGTTTTTCGTCTTTTCAGTGCTGGGTTGTTGATGAGACTTCTTCTCGTCACTGCTAATATCGATTAGCGTATCATTTTCATTAGTCCTCTTTTCGTCATTGGCTGAAGGACTGCCATCTTTGCTTCCAAACTTATCCTTAAAGTACCAACTACTCCACTTCTTGACCGTGCCAACCAATGCTGCTGCTGATTTTGAAGATTCCGTCGATGGTCTCTTCTCACTATTCCCTCGTTTCAACTCCCCAATATGCTGCTTTAAATCAAAATCCAGTTCTGAATCCGCAGATGATGAAATGCTCCCACTCGAGTTCCGATACGTTTGATTGTGCTGTTCCAATTCTGGCGGCATTGTCGAGTCCAAATCAGGACCTATCAGCTCAGACGAGTCCGTTGCCATTTCCATAACAGCAGTGTTTCGGTGTCGAAGAGTGGAATCCTGTTGTTCAGGAGCAATTGAAGTGGCACCATCAATAGCTGTGGACGACGCCGTCGACGAAGGTTCGCTTTCATCACCAACATCTTCTGATGGCTGCTGATGGTCCTTTTTGCTATCCATGTTGCTGGCTTCTGACCGAACAGATTTATCCCAAATACCACCTCTATAATACTCCCCGTCAGTCCTAAAGAAGGTTAGATCGTCCATGAACGGAAGAACCAAGGTCTCCTTGAACACTTCACGAATCCTGTTCTCTATAGCCTTGGTGACAAGGTTGTATGTGATTTGTTTTGAACTGACAATGGGCTCAATTTTCAAATTCAGCTTGGGCATTGTCTCAAATGCATACCATACTCTGTTCGATGGTGGCGGCTTGATCTTGAAGATGATCTTTCCCTCGAGGTGCTGAACCGCAACCGACAAATTGAGAGATACGTCTCTTTGTTTGAACCGGGCACCCAAATTCAATATCGCCTTGGTTGCAATCTCGATTGAAAAATTGCCAGAATAAGACACATTTGCCTCCAACACCATTAGCCCTTCAGGCGTCAATTCACGAAGTTTGGGATTAGTAAAATACGGAATTGAATGTCCACAATATATCTTCTTGACTTCAATGTCTGCAAGGAAGGCAGGTCGCTTAACTCGAGAAAGCTTGTTAACAATCTTCTTACGGAAAAAGTTTTCAAGTCTCCCCGTGTCTTTAACTGCGAGGAACAGTCTGCCAAGCAATGCATTCAACCATCTCGATTGAAGGTTCGCATCTGACGAATGCAAAGTTTGAATCAGTTCCATGATCTCGCTGGTTTTGTAATGCAATGGTCGAGCCATGATATATGGGTCAAAAAATGGAATTTCTGGGAACTGATACGACTTTGGATTCCATGTAGCTGACCGTTTTGATGCTCTAATTAATGCAAAATAAAAGTCCTCCTTCTCGGAACAATTGTCACTGTACAAATAAAATGCGTTCTTCGGAGGATTGTCTGGATCGGACAACTGGGATTCATAATCCAAATTCTCATAGTCAATCTTGGCCAGGCAAATCGCACTTCGTTTGATAAACAGCTGACCGTCTTCCACGTTAGGCGGCCATATCGTTACAACATGGTTGGCAATCACAATTACATGTTTCACACTTGACTGATCCGAATCCTGATACAAAAACAGATTCCCATGCTTGAGGACAGCAAAATACTTTTTCAATTTGGATGACGATGAGCTTCCTCCGTTTCCACCACTACCTGAGCCAGTCTGGTTGCCAGACGACGATTTTTTTGATGACAACGATGCTTTGGACGAGTTATTATTACTCATCAATTTGTAGAGCGACGAATAGGCTGATTCGCTCTGGCTTATCGATGCGTCGTTGGATGCTGCAGAAGGTGGGTTTAACGAATTCTTGGGACCCCCGTTAGGATAAATGAAGTAATCCTTGGATACCGTCAGCCACCCAGTAATATATGCATCAACACCAGTATCTATTTCTTTCTCTAGGAGCGAGTTCCCAGATGAGGACGACAATGATCTCGCAATTTTGGGCTCCCGTGTCCTCTCATCAATAGGCTCGTCCGCAAACTCAGCTTCTGGGAGATACCATTTAGAATAGTAATACAATGCAATCGCCAGAGCCGGAAGGAACGTCAGCCCTCCAAAGACATATACAAAGATAAACCCCAAAAACCCCATAGGTTCATAAAAAGTGGCAACTGACTGAGATGTTAATTAAACAAGAACACCTGTTCTAAATTAAAGGTTATCAAACACAAGAATTAGCTGCAAATTGACCGCGCCTAACTTTATCTGTTTGTACACAGAACGATTGCTAGTAAAAAAGACGAAAACACAACTTTTTAACGCTGTCCGCAACTTGACGTGCAGGCCGAATTGACAATTAATCTCTTTTCGTAAAAACCAAAATGACGTTGCTAATAATGTATATAACGAATAAAGCACCTGTCTCTTTAATTGATAGAACAAAACTAACTTTCAGTCGTTGACAGCTCGCCTATAAATATGTATGTGACCAACTACTGAATCGCCCCCCTCTTTGCCAACTTTGTTGCCTTCTCTATTTCTATATGTGCGGCTGATATCGCGAAACGTGTTTCATTCTCGGTGGGTATCGGGGACAGGAAAGGGTTCTTTTAGGCGGACAATACCTTAGAGGTATTGTAGGTGCAATTAACCAGCCAGGAATAAATTTACGGGGGTTAGAATGCATTCTATTTGATTGCTTCTTTCTGTTTTTGTAGCAGTTTTTAGATTCTAAATGCACGTAACAGCACAATTGGGTTGAAATTGCGTCCAAATGAACGAGGTATTGTGGGACAGCTCAATTGGACTGTAAGAATGCCTCCGGCGGCTTCTTTTTTCTCCGAAAAGAAGCAAAAAAGGTAGCTCTGCGAGGCATCCCGCCAATTGCAGCTTTCCCTTTCACTTGGACCGCCGCAGACTGTGTGTGGAAAGATCCCGTGACGGAAGCACTCGCGCGCGGTTGCACAATTACCCTACAAACAACGGAAAATTTCAGCTATAAAATGTGAAACTTTTTCGTCAGGGAATCCTTTCTCTTCTTCCAATATATATTTATTTATTATATTCACAACGACATGGTTTAGTATATAGCACTTCTGACAGGTAAGTCACAATTAGTTGATTGTGATCCAATAGAATTGATATGATGATTCTATACCAATACCAATTGTTCCTACTGAGAGAATTATCTGAATGAGAACTACACCTCGTTTCAATCCCATCTGAACTTTTTGATTTATTGGATCATGTGAAAACAATGATTTTCGAACAAGCATACTAATTCAAACTTCAGGTAATAATTTTTAAGCTGATCTGCTCCTTTGAAAAATTTTTGTGATGATTTTGTCGACCGGGCGGACATAAATAATAAAGCTCTGTTAGCATTCGGCCGTACAACCGGATGTGGAACTTTACATTTGCTGAAAGGTCGTTTCCTCCTCTTTAGTTAGGGGAGCTGAATCATTTTGTCAACAAGGAGTGACTATTTGAACGTATCATGCTAATTTGGGATGTCTACAGATAATTTATTTATCCTGGAGGAGAAAAAATATTGTACATTTGGCGATGTAAGTTTACAAATTTGGAAAACCCAACATCATCGAATCTATGACGAACACCTTTATTCACACTGTACGAAAAGCCTGACAGCTTTTGTGACTACTAAACAAAAAACTGATTTAATGAATCCGAGATTATCCGATGTTTTGTTGCATATTTGTTTTAGACGGTACTAACGGCTTATTTAGAAACCCCAAATAGTATTAATGTAATTGGTCCAATATATGTGTTGTTTTGAGTCTAACTCCAGTATTTTTGAGAATGTTTTTTTTCGGAAAAAAAAAATGAAAAATCGTCATGCATATTACCGGTTTTGGCGATTTGTAATTTCTTTTTCCACGATTTTTTTTTTTTTTTTTTTTTTTTTTTTTTTTTT
>PPJG02000006.1:36642-66379 GCA_003705695.2 Blastobotrys serpentis | reverse complement strand
TCGTCTTCCAGAAGACAGAGCAGAGAAGAGCCGGCGTCAACCAAAAAACGCCACCAGGTTGAAGAGGAAATGGAAGAAGTAAAGCAACCTAAGAAACCTAGAACTCAAGAGTTTGTAATTAGTGATGCAGAAGAAGAAGAATACGACGAAGAGGAAGACCTCGAGGAAGAACTCCCGCAATTTCAATACGAACCAAAGACTTTTGAATCTGATGAAGAAGATCTTAGTGATGGTTCCGAAGTAGACTTGGTTTCTGGTGTCCGGTTGGATGCCTTGGCCCAGAACCCTGATATTTCATTGTTCGACGAAGAAGCTGACTGCGTCGATGATATCAAATGTGTCGCTCAGCCACCATCCCTCGAGGAATCTAGATGGCCCATCGACCAACAGGACGATTCTACCTCCTTCTCCATTCTCGTTAAAAAGCAGGCTGCTGCTCCTACTGTTGATTCTAAAAAAACTGAAGAAGTGACTCCGGACCATTCCGCGTCTTCGACTCCTGAACCACAGACCCCAGAAGATTCACCATCGTCAATTGACGACTTTGTCATTTACAATGAAGACGACAACACGGAAATGCTGTTGTCTGACGAAACAAACAAATCAGCTGCTACTAGTGCTATCCCTCTCAATGGGTACAGGGACCGAAGAGCATTGGAATTGGATCATTCTGCTAAAACACTCAACACAAACAGACTTTTGGCAGCTTTTTCTTCAATTTCTACGGACTCTAATCAACCTTTGTCTATGTCTCGCGCATTATACCAACAGGCAGTCATCGCCGCCACCGGACTCAACAGACGAAGCTTATTCTCCGGTAAGGCCAGAGAAATGGTCGGCTCTGGCGTAGTCTTTAACGACTTTTTTGCATCATAATACCACACCACTCTTTATTTATTTGTCACATCTTTGTACCATAGTTTTGTAATCAATCTAATCTGTTTCTACTCAATTTTGTGGCCAAATCACCTCCTTAGGTCCGGCACCTCAATCCCTTGTTCCGACAGAACGTTGTTATCGGACTGCCGATCTGTCTCAAATGCCCTGCAGGAGCTCACCCACGTTGCGCAATTGACGTGAGATCGAATCCTTCCTTTGTATAAATTTTAAGACATTTGGAATTATGGGGTCTTAATTGGCTGTGGACCTTCTGTTGCACAATTTGACGTTTTCTACTTCTCTTTTCCGAGAGAAACACAAAAAAAAAAAAAAAGTTAGTTCCGAAAAGCCTCTTGTTGATAAAACGATTAAGCTATATATACGCTCAATGTTTATCACCAAAACTTCTTTCAAATTGACTTTGGGTTTGCGTCTCCGCGTAAAGTTATATAAAAAAGTGTATCCTTTGATAATAAACAATTACCTTTCTCACTGATATATGCATCATCATGGAATCAACAAACTATTGGACAAAAATCAAGAATTCTTCTATCTTCAATAAGTATCAGCGGTTTATTCCCGCTTACCTTATCGGACTTGTTGGGCTAATCAACCTTGCCATATTCTGTAAAACTGGGGACAACTCTGATCTTGTTTCACCTCAACCGCCTGAAGTTCAGTTACTTTTCAATGCAACCAAAAATGAAAAATACTATCAGTTCTTGAGGTAATTGACTGTCAACCCTAATAGAATGTTTAACAATCATGTGACTAATAATAATAATAATTTAGTTCATTAAGCCAACTTGTTGAATCATCTGTGTATGTGACAAGTCCCCCAGCAGATCCCGTCGCGGCGGAAAACGATTATTTCAAATACACCGTTTTCACTTTAGTGCTATGTCAATGGATCATAATTGGATTGATGTCGTCAATTCTGAACACAACAATTAATAGGAGGACCGACCGGTTCAAAGATCAAATCAGCGTTCTGTCTGACGTGCAAAAGTTTTTAGACGGAGAAACACAGGGAATATCTGATGCATTGGATGAGGTTGAACAGGATCTCAGAAAGGAGATCAATGAGCTTTATCAAGGTCAAAAGCGTGAAGTTGAAAAAGTATCAATTGGAGTGGGTTCAATTTGGTCAGACATATATAAGATTCAAAATGAAGTCTATAGACTTCGCCAGGAGGTCAAAATGAATTCTTTTGTGGGCGGGTACACTCCACCGCTACAGGGAAATCAGCCCACTCCAGTTAATCAAAAACCAGCATTGACGCCAGCTTCATTCCCTTCATTACAACAACATCAATCGATTGCTTCGAATGGCCCGTCTTCGGCGACAATTCCTGCCTTCTACAACTATTCAAACAATGGCGGAGTAAGAAAAGTTGCTACAAGCCCTGCGTCTAATCCGAACAGAAATAACATCCTCAAGACGCATTACGGAGCTTTTGACTTGAGCACTAAAGATGGTCGAGAAAAATGGGCCCAAACTGTTCAGATGGCTCAATCTGCTAACACCAACAGCAATCACGGTACCGCCGGTAATAATATCAACTCTGCATCGAAACCTACTCAACTGTTTATGACAAAGTCGGATACAGCAAGACAAGAATCAAATACAACTATTGAGAATGGAAATATCAATGGCTCTAATTCTAGTTCAAGTGCCCAAAAGCCCCCACTGCCCCCTTTGACAAGTAATGAACTAAAACAAAAACTTGAAGAAGGTGAAAAGAAGCAATATAGAAGGTTGTTTATCCCCGGAAGAGGTTGGATGTCGACAAAAAGACTTCAAGAAGAATCGCAATTATTAGAAAAGGCAGAAAATGAGGCTGCCAAGAATAATCATAATCGCTATTAGAACCCTCCCTATGGCTCACAGATGCCTTTGCTGTTGTTTTTATATTTTCGTTGTGGAATCTATAGCTCGCTGATGTAGAGACAATAACCTATGCTGTTGTAACCAATCCCTAACATAATCCGCTCCGATATCTTGATCATTCAAGTAGCACAACCATCGTTGCCAATTGTCATAATGTCTTTCAGTTTGGAAATGATCAAACAACTCCGATCGGACATAATCAAACCCTTTTACCCCCTCAGACCATTCACAAATAACACAAGTGCAGTTTTCATCTTTATTATTCAGTTCCGGCATGGTTCCTTTAAATTCCCTTTTTCATATAATCTTGTCTCTTGTGTGTGGAATTTCAAAAATGGTGGATTTGCCTCGTATATTTATACCCTAGCCTTTTTATGATAGAGCCCAGAGTAATATATTTCTCGGTATTAACTGTCCATCTCAAGCCAGATATCTTTGTAGGTCGGTTAGTCTCAAACTCGATAGGAAAGTGGAAAGTGTCATATTCAAGTTTAATGTCTGGTCATAAGTTATATATACAAATATGCTTGCATGATACATAATTAGGGTCTAAAACTTGGAAACCTTTATTTTTACCGTGCAGTTTAAAAATATTTACTTTTAATTCGTTACATAATGGGAATATACCATTGAAATACAATCAACACTGTAAGCTTTTGACTATCTTTTTGCCAAGGAGACTTAATATATACCTCCTTTCTAATCTATTAGTCCATTTTCGAAAAGGAATGGATTCTTTACTTTGCCGAATATTTTGTCTTGGGAAATAAATCTTAAATGAGCTGTGAGGTTATAAATGTGACACGAACGTACAGGGTATCGGTATGTAAATTAAAGCTAGGGAATATGTATAGTGGTGTAAAGGACGAAAGTAATCTGATAAGACTGAATAAATGTCGAATGCTACGATCTGACTAAATTTCCATAGAGTCAATAATTATATTGTGTGATTTCGCATTGAACTCATATTTTACGCTGTGGTAGTATTCAGAAGTATATTTGTAATCATATTATAATATTAGACAAATTTTGGCTCTTAAACGGGGTTTGTCATATCCGAAGATGTGTCCATTCAGCTCAGATTCAGATTCTTAACTTCAACTTCTGCAGGGTCCGTGAAACTGAAGGTTTTCAGAGCTTTTAAGGATTTCTATCTGCATATATTGTGTCTTCTGCCTTCAGAGAACGTGACTATAAAGGATGCTACCACAATCCGTTCTAAACAGTGGGTTCTCTATGTATTAATTAGATTTTGATTCACATAACTCCTCCAGGTTTCTATTCAAACCATCAAATTCCGGAACTATATATATCCTTCATGAGAAAAGAGTTTCGTTGGTACAGTCGGCTATTCCCGCACCGTATCGTCCCCTCTGATCCTTTAGACAGCCACAACACTAATAAATAAAGTCGATTCCCATTTCCTGAGCTCCTATTACCCCCGACTCCATTTGTGCTGAACCAATTACCACTACTAGTGTTGATAGTAATCGATATCGAGTAAATCTTTCAACTGTCGCACTAGCCGTGTACCCCTTAAAATTGATTCAAGTCCTGTGACTTGAGCCGCATGAAATGCATATATACAAAACACTCATTGAGGGAGATTAGGCAGTAACCACATACATGTATCATTATCGAATAGTGATCTCATTAGATTGGTGGGATAAGGAGAATCAGCTCGTTACACAAGGAGATATATTTTTGCCACAAGAGGATCTTGAAGAAGGAGTTGAAAATAGGGTTGAGCCACCAGCAGACGTTCAGGAGAAATCACAGGTAGATTGGAGATATTCACAAATCAAGTTGATATCAGTAGATATGGAAAGTAAGGAGGAAATACCTACGCATTCAGTGATGGATCTTGGTCCATTAAGGAGTCGATATTTGGGTAATGGCGTGATCAAGTTATACAGAGATATGGATAGTGAAGAAGATGAGGAAACAGGTAAATCTGATAAAAAAATGAATGATGATCAATCTACTGCTGGAACGGTAATGGCGATATTGGCAGTACCTAGTTACTTCACACCAAGGGATATACTAGGATTTGTGGGGACAAAATACAGTGGCGAAGTAAGTCATTTCAGGATGGTTCGAACTTCTGTCGATAACCGGTATATGGTGCTTATCAAATTTCGAAATAAAAGCAAGGCCAAGGAATTTCATGATGAATATAATGGGAAATTGTTCAATTCCATGGAGGCCGAGAGTTGTCATGTGGTGTTTGTTAAGTCTATAGAGTTCAATTCGCACGTTAAGGCAAGTGATGACGAAATACCTTATTTATTGGAAGACGATTTCACAGCGTCCACCTCAGCCACCACTTCAAAGAAGCCAAATCCGCCTATTCCTCGATCTTTGCGCGAGCTCCCAACCTGTCCGGTTTGTTTGGAGAGGATGGACACTGCAGTTACGGGTCTACTGACAATCCTGTGTCAGCATACTTTCCATTGCCAGTGTCTAAGTAAATGGGGGGATGGGAGCTGTCCAGTCTGTAGGTATTCTCAAAGGGGTTCCAAGAAGGATGATGACATGAAATGTCATGTTTGTCAGGCAACTGTCAATATATGGATGTGTGTCGTGTGTGGTCGTCTTGGGTGCGGTCGCTACGATCAAAAGCATGCATATGACCATTATGTGGAGACTGGTCATTGCTATTCAATGGATATTGAGTCACAGCGGGTCTGGGATTATGCCAATGACGGATATGTTCATCGTCTGATTCAAAACGAAGCGGATGGCAAGTTGGTGGAATTGCCCCAGTCCAGTGGCAGTAATGGCACGACTGATAACAAGTCCAAAATGGAAGAGATTGGCATGCAGTATACCACATTGCTAACATCACAGTTGGAATCTCAACGACTATATTATGAAGATATGTTCACTTCGGCCGCGGATCGAGCAAGAGAGGCAATGGAAAAGGCTGAGAACGCCGAGAGAGAGTTAAAGGAATTAAAAGCACAGGTGCATGAGCTTCCTCGTTTACGACAAGAACTTGAAAGTGCAACCGAAAAATCTAACAAACTGAAAACCATGTATTCAAATTTGCAGCGAAGCTATAAAGAGGAAAAGGCGATGAGTCAGAAGATGATTGATAAATTGGAAACCGTTACCAAAGCTAAAACGGACCAGGACCAGAAGGTGAAGGATCTGGAAGAGCAATTGAGAGATATCATGTTCTTTATGGATGCGAAAGATAAGCTGGCCAACTCTTCTGAGGATATTCAACAAGGGCAAGTTGTGGTTCCTCGGAGTAGCGGCAAGAAGAAAAAGAAATAGATTAAAAACGATACAATTCTAAAAATACTGTGCAGGTTTGGATGGCTTCTTTTTCTCGCAAAGAGGAAGTAGCTCCGCTTTGCGGAGATATGTGGATCAATTTTTTCCTTTCATTTTCCATCCCCCCGGAAAAAAATAAGTGTGAACGTGGGTGAAAAACCGATGCGTCGGCCCGATGGCGAAAAAAAAAAAAAAAAAAATGGTGGACGAACCAAAAGTCTTTTTCTTTCAACACTACTTGTTCAAAGAATTGACAACTAAAAAATGACCAACATGTCCAATAACTCCATAAAGCTACTGGCCGGAGATGTGCACAGAGGACTTGCAGAATTAGTTTCCGAACGATTGGGAATACCGTTGGCTAAAGTCAACGTTCACAGAGACTCTAACCGAGAAACTTCAGTGACTATTGGAGAATCAGTTAGAGATGAAGATGTTTATATTTTGACTCAAATTGGATCTGGTGATGTTAATGACAGAATCCTGGAATTGCTTATCATGATAAATGCCTGTAAGACAGCATCAGCCAGACGGATCACTGCGGTCATTCCAAATTTCCCTTATGCCAGACAGGACCGTAAAGATAAGTCCAGAGCTCCAATCACTGCCAAGCTGATGGCCAATATGCTTGAAACAGCTGGTTGCCACCACGTTATTACTATGGATTTGCATGCTAGTCAGATCCAGGGATTTTTCGATGTCCCCGTTGACAACTTGTATGCTGAGCCAAGTGTTGTGCGATACATCAGAGAAAAGATCGACTACAAAAATGCTATTATAGTTTCACCAGATGCAGGTGGGGCTAAGAGGGCTGCTGCATTGGCCGATCGTTTGGACTTAAATTTTGCTCTGATTCACAAGGAACGGGCCAGAGCCAATGAAGTCTCCAGAATGGTTCTTGTGGGGGATGTCCAAGATAAGATTTGTATTTTGGTCGATGACATGGCCGACACTTGTGGCACATTGGCCAAGGCTGCCGATACTTTGTTAGGACATGGTGCTAAGCAAGTTGTTGCCATTGTCACTCACGGTATCTTATCTGGCAAGGCCACCGAAATCATCAACAACTCCAAGCTACATTCCGTTGTCTGTACTAACACTGTGCCATTTGAAGGCAAGGATGTTATTTGTCCAAAGCTTGATACCATTGATGTTTCTGGTGTTTTGGCTGAAAGTATTCGACGTCTGCACAATGGTGAGAGTGTTTCATATCTTTTCAGAAACGCTCCGCTATAAAAAGCACACAAAAAGTTACAAGTACGCACATTATATCTATATATATAACTATTTAACCAGACAGACCATATTTCTGCTTGTCTAAATGTTCTAGAGATTTTAGAATTTCACCTCTATCTGCGATGATCTCATGTTCTTGTCCGTCCAATACTTCTAAAGCTCTAACGTCTGGCACCCAAATAACGTGAGCGCCGGCTGCCTTGCCAGCAGTGACACCTGGAACGCCATCTTCAAAGACGAGGCATTCATGAGGGTGGATTTCCGGCTGATTGTTAGTACGTCTTTCGGAATTGAGGGACTCTAACGCAACCAACCAAATATCCGGGTTTGGCTTTCCTCTTCCTGGAGGAATTCGAGAATCATCTCCCACCACAATATGTTCTCCAAACATGTCAAAAGCGTGCTTCAAATGAGCAGTTTTGAGCTCAAAGTTATTCTTATGGGACGATGTGGCCAAGGCCATTGGAATCTTGTTCTCGTTCAAATGAGTCAATAGCTCTAATGCACCAGGAAGAAATTTGGTGTTTGGCCATTTCTCGGCCTGTTTCTTGGATGTGACGGCAAAAAGCTCTTCTGGTGTGTATGGAAGTTCGGACCATTCCAAGAACTTCTTGGCCGCATCAGGACCTGGACGTCCTTGGAGCTGGATCTTAACTGACCATGGAAGCGGTCCTTTGCCGTGTTCTGCAAGGACTTCGTTAGTCACCTCGGTATACATATCCTCGGTGTTGAGTAACAACCCGTCCATATCAAACAAACATGCCTTGTACCTACGGAGTTGATTAGAGTTGTACGTTATTTTAATGTATAACTTACATTTTGAAAAACTCTGATATCTATGAAGAATTAATACTGTACGTTCACCGAAAAGATATTTTTGTAGATGACACAATGTCGGACGGCCGATCAAAAAGTATTTTAGATAAAGCGTGCGGAAAAATAAGTTGTCTCAAGTTAGACTTAAAAAATATATGCCTCTCGGAGGTTTTTCTGCGTCTGGGATATAATTTTAATCTGTATATATTACCATGTACTTTGTATTGCGTGTTTATACGTGTGGTATATAAATATAGAACTTTTTCACTGAGATGATGATATATTGATGCTAACAAGAAAACTGAATGAAGTCTTGTTGATCACCGGATTAATCCTGTTGGCATTAACAATAGTCAGGTTCAAGAGAAAAGGTCCAAATTCTGTACAGTATCAATTCTATTATAAGAGTTCTCCGAGGGAAAATGTGCTGCACACCTATTTCCACTCATATCCGGATTCTAACCGGTATGCCTCGAACGAGGTATGGAGACCCCCTCCAAATGAAATAGACATACGACAGCCGCTAATCCGGGAGAAGGAGGATAAGAATAAGAATAACCCAACCTATGATAAGTCAATTGTTTTGTTAGTCAAGACGTCATCTGAAAACATTTGGTCGAGACTTCCCGTTCACTTCTTGACAACGTTTAGGAAACTGCCCAATTTTGCCATTTATTCAGACACTGCTGATTCAATTGCCGGTTATGAGGTTGTTGATGCTTTGGCCAATGTCTCTTTGGGCATGCTCAAGTCCGATTCCTTCAAGCCCTATCGGATGGCACGAAAGTATAGAGAGGATCATTCACATATGCCACCGTCAATTGAGGGTCTCAACAGGCTGGATCGATTCAAACCCCTGTACATGCTTCTCCATGCATATCAGCAGTTAGGAAGATATGATTGGTATGTATTGATAGACGATGACATCAGTCTATTTGCAGAAAATCTTGTAGCTTTCATCTCGACGCTGAATCCGAACCAGGACATCTATACTGGGTTCCCGTTAGCAGCGTTTAATCACGTTTTTGCGGGAGAAAAGGCAGGCATAGTTATTTCGCGGGCTCTCATAGAAAAGACTTTTGGACTTTCAACCATTGAATCTACTGTCCAGAAATTGCACAGTTCGGTTTCTGCCAAAGAAAGTGGTGATCTGATTATAGCCAAGTTCTTCAAAGAGGTTATCAACCATGAAATGGATTATCAAATCTCAGATGGTCAGTTCCAGCATGAGCCCATCTGGGGGTTGTACTTCAACCAGTATAACTGGTGTAAGCCAGTAATTGGCATAGGACAATCACATCCCAGGGATATTGAAATTCTATGGGAATACCAATCCCTGGTCAAGAGGGATGTAGTAAGATATTCTGATCTGTATCAAGACTTTATCAAACCCTACCTCCCGCTGGAATCTACTGTAAATTGGGATAACAGGGCCAGGGAAGAGGAATACTCTTGGAAAAAGGATGGCTCGCCAGATAAAGTACCTGACGACAGACCATATTCGAGTTTTGACCAATGTTGGACCGCCTGCAACCGGAACCCAAATTGCGTCATGTTGAGGTATGACCCATTCAAATTGTACTGCGGTACATCGACGTCACTTGTTTTCGGTCGGTCATTATCTCAGGAAGATTATAACAGAATGGACAAGGATTCTAACGGTGCAAATCCCACAACTTCTAGGGTTCCAGGCGAAGAAATGGTGTCCTTCTGGTTTGTTGACCGGATTCGCTACATGCGTACGGAGCTGCCTTGTGATATACTCGCAGGGGACGTTGCGAAGGAAGGTATGGTTGATGGAGTGTTCGACCAAATAGAAGGGTGGTGGCTACGAGCTAGAAAAAAGTACCATGACAACAATCCATTATAAGATGAGTTTGTAATAGTTCCTGAAACCATATTATTATATATATAAAGTTTTAAAGTGTTTAGATTAATATTCAGCATCTTCTTCATCAAAGGCGGAATCAGCTCCGACTTCCTCATAGTCTCTTTCTAAAGCAGCCAAATTCTCTCTAGCTTCAGAGAATTCACCTTCTTCCATACCTTCACCAACATACCAGTGAACGAAGGCTCTCTTGGAGAACATGAGGTCGAACTTGTGGTCAAGACGGGCCCAAGCTTCGGCAATGGCAGTAGTGTTGGAAAGCATGCAGACAGCACGATCAACCTTGGCAAGATCACCGCCTGGGACGTATTGTGGTGGTTGGTAGCAGATACCAATCTTGAAACCGGTTGGACACCAGTCGACCAATTGGATGGACTTCTTGGCCTTGATGGCGGCAACAGATTGTTGGACGTCCTTGTTGACGACATCACCACGGTATAACAAACAAGTGGCCATGTACTTACCGTTACGCAAGTCACACTTGACCATTTGGTGGGTTGGTTCGAAACAGGCGTTGGTGATTTCTTGGACAGAGTTTGCTTCGTGGTTGGCCTTGGCAGCAGAAATGACTGGAGCGTAGGTGACGAGAGGGAAGTGGATACGTGGGTATGGGACCAAGTTGGTTTGGAATTCGTTAAGATCCACATTGAGGGACCCATCAAATCGCAAAGATGCAGTAACGGAGGACACGACTTGGGCAATAAGTCTGTTTAAGTTTTCGTAAGATGGACGGGAAATGTCCAAGGATCTGCGGCACATGTCATAGATGGCTTCATTGTCAACCATGAAAGTACAGTCAGAGTGTTCCAAGGTAGTGTGGGTGGTGAGAACAGAGTTGTATGGTTCGACGACGGAGGTGGAGTTTTGTGGGGCTGGGTAGACGGCGAATTCCAACTTGGACTTCTTGCCGTAGTCGATGGACAATCTTTCGAGCAAAAGAGCACCGAAACCAGAACCGGTACCACCACCGAAGGAGTGGGTGAACAAGAACCCTTGGAGACCGTTACATTTGTCGGCAACGATTCTGACTCTGTCCATAACTTGATCAATCAACTCCTTACCAACGGTGTAGTGACCTCTGGCGTAGTTGTTAGCAGCATCTTCCTTACCGGTGATCAACTGTTCTGGGTGGAACAAGTTTCTGTAAGCACCGGTTCTGACTTCATCAACCACATTTGGTTCTAAATCGACGTAAATAGTTCTTGGAACGTATTTACCGGAGCCTATATAACGAGCACATTTGTGGTTAGAATGACCAATTTCCTATTTTGCCACATTTTTTTTTTGTATTTCAAAGCTTACCAGTTTCCGAAAAGAAGGTAGAAAACCCTTCATCTCTTGGAGAATCTTTTTTGTCGGCAGACAAATAACCATCAGGCTAGAATTCCCTTGTTAATATACAAATCCTTTCCCACGCGTTTCAACTATTTCGCATTTCAACTCACTTGGATGCCGTGTTCGAGGCAGTAGAGTTCCCAGCATGAGTTACCAATTTGGCAACCAGCCTGACCGACTATATAAGTAATTATTAGCACCGAATGTCCTGTGCTCCTGAGCTTGATACATCAACTTACCGTTGATACTGATAACTTCTCTCATGTTGATGATTAATGTTGTATGGATTTAAGGGGTATGTCGAAAATTTAAAATAAAAAAACACAACCAACTCGGGAGGGTGTGGATATAAACAAAACAAAACAACAAAAATAAACAAAATATGCGACGCGTCGTGGAATCGAAACTACCGGGACTGTTTCTGAGACAAGGTCTCAGATGCCCAAGACAGTGGGTAACCTACAGTTCAGGGGGTACAAACGCTAAGATTCTGAGCGCTTGATTTGAGTGTATTTAAAGGCCTGCGTAATCAGCAGAGTGATTCACATGTTTCGACAGGTGCCACCACTGACTGAGTCAGCGATGGCTGTTTTTCAGTAGTTTCAGACAGACTGTTTCGGCCTGTGGACTTAATTGGGATTCCCTGTACGTCAAACACAAGGCTGAAGTGACATCTGTCTCTCTATACATGTGAAATAATTAGAGTACGGAGGGCATTGCGTTGTCAGACCCCTCATCGCATCAGGAGGAGTTGACCTTATTGGCACCAAACGATGCTTTCTCTCTAAGGTCTATCTATGGTTTGTAGAGTGCCTCCGGCGGCTTCTTTTTTCTCCGAAAAGAAGCAAAAAAGGTAGCTCTGCGAGGCATCCTGAGACTGGATGGTGGAAATGGATCTCCTTTTATATGTCAATTTAGACGCTGAAAACTTGTTCTATTTTTGGCTGTACCGCAAAGTTAATTTACGAGTTATATTATTCGAGCCACGTGACCCTACATAGTGCTTTTGGTTCTTTTCTAGAAAAGAATGCCGCCCGCAGGGCATTCTTTCCTCGCAAAAGCAGCAAATTTTGGGAGCTCGTCGCCCTGCGAGTCAAATGCCGCAACGGCCGATCAACGGTCAATCTTTCAATGAGGGGGGAAATTTTCAAGGCTTGTTCTCGACATTTATTTTTCTGTCAGCCAAGCTCAAATGCTGTAGAACAAGATATTTCACTTGGGACAGTTTTGGTTCCCTTTGGCACTATAAGCTTCGTAGCCTAGTTTGACCTTCAGAACCCGCTTCACAGACCCGTAATATGGAAATAGTTATCTACAAGTTACAAAAATGCACCCCTCAAACCTGCACGATTCGAAATGGAATAAATTAAAAAAGATTGGACGGCTGCACACTGATAAAATGAGGAGTTGGTTTATTAAGAATGACGTAAGCGTTCGGCGTCGGGAAAATTCTTTTGGGCCGGAATAACGCACAAGTAAGACCTGCACAGTCAGTGCCTTGTAATGCCCACCGGTGGGCGATTATTATCGTGTGCTTGTTCTATTATATAAGGAGAGATTGACCCCAACATTTTTTTGTCACATTTAATTTTTTTTTTGAACATTCCAACGCAGAACGTAATAATTCTCGGATAAAAATGAGTTTAGAACAAAAGGTTGATAAGATTGTTGAGGACTTCACGGTTTCAGATGAATCGTTGAAAGATATGGTTGATCATTTCATATGGGCCACGGGACATGGGTTAAGGCATCACACTGATTTGGGAATGCCTATGATTCCAACATATGTTACATCCATTCCAAGCGGAAAGGAAGAGGGTACCTTCCTTGCTATTGATTTGGGTGGAACCAACGTCAGATGTTGCTCTGTCAAGTTGAACGGGGATTCGACCTATAGCATTGAACAAGAGAAGTCAGCAGTGCCACACGAATTGATGGTGGGAAACAGTGCAGAATTTTTTGACTATATGGCTGGAAAGTTAGAGGCATTTTTACAAAAGCATCATGGAGAGAAGCTTGCCGAGGAGAACACACAGAAATTCAAGATGGGTTTCACCTTTTCGTTCCCAGTAGACCAGACCAGTTTAAATAGAGGCACCCTCATCCGTTGGACTAAGGGATTCGACATCAAGGATGCCGTGGGAAAGGACGTGTGTCTGATGCTGCAAAACGCAATTGACAAGAGAAAGCTCCCAGTGCACGTTGCAGCATTAGTCAACGACACTGTGGGCACACTCATGTCGCGATCCTACACCAAGGCCAACGAGGGACAGACCCTGATCGGGTGTATCTTTGGAACAGGAACTAACGGTGCCTACTCTGAAAAGATCAAGTCGATTCAGAAGTTCGACTGCGCGGCCCATCCGGACATTACCCAAAAGATCATGGTCATCAACACTGAATGGGGCAGCTTTGACAACAGATTGAACAAGCTCCCAGTGAACCGATTCGACGTGCAGTTGAACGAGAACACGCCAAACAAGGGTTACCACATGTTTGAAAAGCGCATCAGTGGCATGTTTTTGGGTGAGCTCATGAGATTGGTTTTGGTGGAGTTGCGCGATTCCAAGGCATTGTTTCAGAATACTAACACTAACTCAAATCCAAATCTGGACACTCCATGGTCCCTGGATAGTTCGATCCCATCGCTGATTGATGGGGACAAGAGTTCCGACCTTTCCGAGGTTGCAAAGATTGTTCAAAAGAACCTCGGGTTCGAAACCACCGAGGAAGAACGGGTCCAGATTCAGCGAATTGCTGCTGCCATTGGTCGAAGATCCGCCAGATTGTCGTCCATTCCACTTGCCGGGCTCATTCTTCACACCAACGCTCTCGAGAAGTTTGAGGGCCAAATCGACGTTGGTGCTGATGGGTCAGTCGTTCAATACTATCCAAACTTCGAACAGATGGTCCGGGAGGGACTCAATGCGACCTTGGGCGAAGAAAGCAGCAAACGGGTGACCCTTGGATTAGCCGTCGACGGGTCAGGTGTCGGCGCCGCCCTCTGTGCCCTTAGTGCTAAATAGAACAAATACACTTGTAACGATTCTTGCATTGGCCTCGCAGAGCTACCTTTTTTGCTTCTTTTCGGAGAAAAAAGAAGCCGCCGGAGGCAAAAGCACTAGCTCCGGCCAAGATAACTTTCCCAGAGCAGTAAGGAATGTAGATCTGGAGAGATGAGGGGGGCTGTTTTCTAGAAGAAACGTTTACATAGCTTAACGGCTCTCATATGACATGTCAGCCTCTTGATGCCCGCCCTCCAAAACACAATTGAATTCCATTAACAAAAATCGATCTACATTTTAATGCAAATATTGTGCATTGCACGGCTTTTACCGCCAACCAGTTGAAGTGGAGCTGACAGCGACGGGGGGACAACATCCCAACCTTCAACTACAGAGACGCACAGAAACAAGGTATTAAAAGGCGATTCTGCCCAAAAAAAAAAAAAGTCAGCTGCGCCAAGTGAAATAAAATATTAAAAAAAATAATTATTATGATAACAATAATAATAATAATAATAAATAAATAAAATATTTAACGCCTTTCCACCGATCGATACCATCGGGACCCTGACTTTGTTGCCCATTTCGATCGTTCCCATAGTTGTGGGTTAGGGTCTCGGCATTGTTTCAAAAAAAATTGTATTTTCTTTTTTCTTTTCAAGGCGGAGACGCGCAAGCGGTGCGGGATATTAAGACATGCATTAGCATTTCCTGAAGAAGGAAGAGTTTAAGCCGTGTTAGGGTATAGGGGATTTGAGCTATTGCATTTTAAAATTAAAATTCGGGTGCTGCAGCCGCATGGGAGGGATTGATGACAAAATATGAAATAAATATATTAAATTAATTATTAAGGGATAAAATATTAATTTAAGCGTTCAGTTAGTATTTGTAGTAGTAATAGTAGTGGAGTTATTGTTGTTGTTGTTATTATTATTATTATCCTGCGGGGATTGTTGTTTTTCGTTTTCAGACTTGATTGACCAATCCTTTGGAACGGACTTGCTATGCTCTGATCTCCAGCCCTGCCTCTTATTCTGGAACCAGATTTGGACGGTTCTCGGGGTCATTCCTAGCTCCAAGGCGAGGTTGAGACGGACCTCGGACGATGGGAAGAAGGTTTCTTCAAAGACCTGGTTCAGCTTGTGAACCTGGTACGTAGTAGCACGCTTCCGTTTAGGTTTGACGATTCGGTTGTGCATTGTCTTGGAATGTGTCATGTAAGGTTGGGGAGTCTGGCTGTGGTATGTAGGGGGCTGTTGTTGATGATGGGGATGGAATTGTTGTGGACGAGGTTGTTGCTGCTGTTGCTGCTGATGCTGATGTTGATGCTGGGTCTGAGGAGGCGGTGGTGGTGGTGGTGGTGGTGGAGGAGGAGGAGGAGGATGTTGATATGAAGCAGCAGCAGTAGTAGTAGCGTTCATGGGATGGGGTGGTGGTGGAGGAGTCGGATAGTACGAGTACTGAGGGACCGGGGGAGGATGCTGGTGAGGAGGAGGAGGCGGAGGATATGCGGCAACAGCTTGAGGATGGTGGTGGTGAGGTGGAAGCGAGGAGGTTGCCGGAGGAGAAGGCGGTCTGTCGTTCAACAGAGAGTACACAGAGGGAAGCGTGATGGCGGCGCTCTTGCTATTTTTGGGGGAAACAGGAGGAGAAAGCTGTTTAGTAGAATACATTGGAGGACATCATGCGGAGGAAGAAGGGAAAAAACGCCAATGGAAATGTGATGGTGTTTATATAGTTTGTGGAATTTTGCAAAAAAGAAATGACTGTATGTGGGGAGTAGTGCAATGATAGGGAAGAATTATTAAAAAAATAATACTCCAAAAAATAAAATATGAAACAAAAAGCAATTCCGGTGCCTAAAAAAGAACATGCACATTCAAGAAAAACGGTAATGATCTCCAGTAATAACTTCCCAAATAGATACGGAGGGTTGGTTTGTTGTTTTTGTATGTTGTGTTGTGGTCCTGTCACGCTTGAAGCCTTTCTGGCGACCCATATAAATCTTCTTTCCGGCAGTCTCAGTTAAACTTTCATCTCTCGATAATCCCGCCAACGGCTAACATCTCGCTGACGCCTCTTTGTCCCATTGCCAGCGCTCGCCGATATTTGAATATGCAACATACGATGATGGGTCAATATGCAGCCATCTTCAAACCTGGTCATTCTCGCTTCATTCCAATCTGTTTTTTTTCAAGATGCGTATGCTCGCCAAAAAAAAAGAAATCATTACAGATATCCACAATATACAAAAAGAAATTATACCTCCTATTCTACTTTTTTTTTTTTTTTTATATGTTTCTTTTCAACTTTCCCCTCTTTCTCGTTTTCTCTCTTTCTCTGGCTTGTAGTCGGCTTTCATACATATTTTCTTTTATTTTTCCTCTGCTCCTCTCTGCGAGGTTTATAAAAAAAAAAAAAAAAAAAAAAAAAAAATCATATTCCGTATTTAATAGTCAATATTTTATTGTTTTATATTTTTTTATTTTTCTTCTTCTGGTAACCACAAGTGCGTACAAGTTCCAGGTTCTTTGATCGACGGCACACACATAATATTTGGCTCCGATCGAGTGATCAGGGTTAGGTCCATCAACCCCTCCCTTTTTTAGCCGTTTAATATACCTACATGTATCATTTATGTACATTTATAGACCCGTTTAAATATAGATTAATCCGTCACTTCACAAAAGCAAATGGCCCGTCCCCGCCAACAAAAAAAAAAAATCCCCAAACCGATTCTTATTTATATACCGGCCGGTTTCAATTGACAATGCCCGTTGTCCAATTCAATGTCTTGTAAACAATCCTTCTTGCTGGCTCTTTTTATTATTTTAATCTGCCAAAATCCCTCTTGTTATTGTGAATTCATAAAAACGTTGTCGGGCCTACCGGCCGACCGGTGCCGCTGATCGCCTCCCTTACCACCATGCACGTGTGAGGCGTTACTCAGTTGTTATAGCCAATATGTCTATTGTTTTAGATTGTTTCAGCTGTATTAATACGTGCCACAGAAAAGGGGCCAGTTATATTAATTTACGACTGGCAATTTGTTTTAACGGCAGCCCAGGCTGATCTGTTTTTGCCTCTTATGACAATCCTCCCCTCGTCTGTCCCACATCCTCCTCCACTACTGCGGACGGAGGGGGGAAATGTGCTTGGTTGCTTTGTATTATAGTGCTTTGAGTGTTTTTGCTCCCTTCGCAATTTCAGTTCCGCTATTTTCCTGGGTCGGTTTCACTTGGTTCCCACTGAGACTGTTTCCCACCTTCCATATGTAGGGTATTTAGCCAGCATTCAGGGGGCTCTCCTCGACAAGGTTCCCCTACACTCGCTAACTTCCCACCATATATATGTTATATACGTATATAGAATGTCTGTATAGTATGTGTGTGCGTGTATGATGATGATGACTCTAGAACCTGAGGTCTCCTCTGTCCGATATCTAGCCTTATCTGTGGAATGTCCTATCGTCCAATCACAGCCAGCCGGGCCAGCCTATTCCTTGATAATGGATTCCACGGCTGTTTGTCTTACTCGATTCAGCCCACAAAAACAAAGGCTCCTCCAAACCCCACACGATGCCATCGAACCTAATTCCTTGTGAATTTTTTGGCTGTCCGGGTTTCCCGCTTTGTGAACCCTTGCAAGTACGAAGAAAAAAAGGTGACGATGCCTCCGGCGGCTTCTTTTTTCTCCGAAAAGAAGCAAAAAAGGTAGCTCTGCGAGGCCAGTGTGGGGCCAATCACAATCACAGCTGATGGGGAAGATAAGGAGGTGCAATTAATCCTGGCATTATGTATGGTAGTAGTTTTCTAACGAAGAAACTTCATTATTGCGCGGAGCCTGCCAGTACTTTCACTCCCAATCAAATCTAAACCAAGCAGCGTAACACACTCATCATTAATCATCAATTAATCACATAAATCAAAATCATACAAAAAAACTGCACAATTGATATATTCACCAAAAAACACATCGTTATTATTAGGTCTTCTCTCATATCTGTCCCTGTCGGAGAAATTAAAGATGGGTTGTTGTTTGTTCTTCCGTTGCTGGATCATCGGCCTCCGGTCCTCATCGGCCAATCACATGTCCCAAAGATAAAGGGTCCAAAATCTCGGGAAAAATCGTAGTATGTGTACCCTTATATATAGATAAAACCAGTCCATCTCCAATATGTAAAATTCTTTGTTGTATCCCCAATCTCAATGGCAAACTTTCCCAATGCTGATTCTCACGACGATGCCAAGATAGCACAGTTACTTGGACTGTTATCTCAAGCCGATATGAAAGATAACCTTTCAACCCCGCCCCCTGATGGGCCATCGCATCCACATGCAGAAAATGCCTCTGGAATATGGCGATTGTATACCAAAACTCGATTCAATCTACCCCATCGAGCCAGAATTGAAAATCTCACATGGCGCATGATGCAACGGGAAAGGCTAGTACAGAACCCACCTTCTGAAGAAGCCAATTCTACTCCTAGTCCACATCCTCCTCCTCCTGCTCCTCCATCACGCCAAAATATCAATCCTCCTCCTAGTAATGACTTTGAAATGAATGATGACTACCCCGCTCACATGTTGAACCCGTTTAATTTTGATAATCACAATGCCAACAGCTTCCATTTCTCCCTTGACTCATTAGCAATGGAGGGGCCCGAAGACCAACAGATTCAAAACAACCATCCTTCGTTGTATCCACACCCAATACTGCCATCAGCACCCTCGTCCTTTGTCCCCTCTCTTTCGTCGTCCTATTCCTCCGATTACAATCCTTTTCTCGGTTCGTCTGTGCCTGAGGCAGTCCCTCAAAAGCACCAATGCACTAACTGTGGCACAACTTCTACCCCATTGTGGCGACGGAGTCCAGAAGGCTATCCCTTGTGTAATGCCTGTGGACTATTTTATAAACTGCATGGCGTCTATCGTCCGTTATCTCTCAAATCAGACGTCATCAGAAGACGAAAGCGAAAGAAAAAAGACAATGAGGACGAGCCTCAAGAACGTCAAGCAGTCACCATACCTTATTAATGCTCTTTGGTTTAGAGTATGAAATACAATCAAGTCCCCAGGAGGGTTGTAATATTTATGCGTAGAATACATTATTTGCTGAGCAATATTTCTCCGAAAAGAAGCAAAAATACGTAGCTCCACTTCGTGGGGTGAAAAGGGAAAATGTGGAAAAATAATTTAATAATACATACATTGCATCGCGTTATCTGAATGAAGAGGGAGTGGCTGTACGAGGTGGAGGTGGCACTGAATACTGCCTCTGGCTGGGTGTACGATGGTGTCCATTACCATACATTTTTGAATTGTCAAACAAATTAGTTTGGGAAAGCTGTGGAGTTGGAAGGTTGAACTGACTTGCAATTGAAGTCATGGAGTTAGTTCTGGACGCTGGATTGGACGGTGGTTGTTTGATGGAGGACGATAGACGTCTGGAATTATTCGTAACATTGGCGTAGCGTGAACCCTGGGAGAGGGACATATTAGCAACATCATCCAAATCTAATTGTTGCGAGAATGGCTGGTTGTAGAGCATCTGTGCTGATGCTGGTCGGTGCAATGAAGGAGTAGATGGACTTGCTTTGATTGGGGGTTTGTTGGAATACGAGTTTCTGAACCCACCTCCTCCAAGTCGTCGTTGAGTCATTGTCATCATGTCAATATTATTGTCATCAAATCGAACGGGCACCTCGGCCACTTTATGGGGTGGAAGAGAAGAAGCTGCTCTATACTTGGGTCGATGCGGTTGTTGTTGCTGCTGCTGCTGTTGCTGGTGATGGAAGAACTCTTGTTCTCGTTGGTGTAATGCATTTTCTCTTTTGGCTAGGGAATCTTCTCTGGCCTGAAGGGCCTTCATCTTACCCACCAAGTCGGAATTCATTTCGACCGGGTCAACCTCCGTGAGCGGAGAAGGTGTTTGTGGAGTCAACGAACTGTTCTTGTTGATGACAGGCTTTCGTGCGAAAAGGGAGCAATTCTGTGGCTTGTTGTTCATGTACACTAATTGTGAAATGAATGCAAAAATAGATTCCAGATATGGCACCTTGATCTTGAACTCATCCGCATACAGAATTGGCTGTAGGAGTAACAAATCTAGACACAGGTTTTGTGAATGATAGAATGTGTAATACAGGAGCGGCGAGTCGACAAATGGGATTGCAGTTGAAGATGCCGAGGAGGATGAATCTGTCGAGGTTGAGGATGCAGCTGACGAGTTGATGGCACTATGATTGACGGATGAGGTTGGAGTGATACAGGTGAGGGCGAGGTTGTCGACGAGATACTGGGAGTTGAAGTCTTCACCAAATCGACAGCCCTGCTTGCTTGCAATGGCCTTGAGCTCCGCAATAATTCCGCGATACAGCGGCTTTGCAAGTCCGTTATTTTTTGCAAGCTTTTCGAGGTTTGGGCAATCAAAAATGATGCTTAGCGGTTGAAAGGCAATATACGGGATTGCCCGCTCCCATTGCAGTTCCATGAACTTCTGAGCTGTGGAGATCTGGATGGCGTTGATTCCTCCATTATTGAAGAGGGTGATTAAGCTCTTGACGCTTTCGAGCGGTCTGGCTGGTGGCTCGATATATGTGGAAGTTTCGTTCGTTGAATGGACAAAGTCCCCACCATTTGGAGTCTTGTATACCGGAGCGTCCGTGAAGAGTGCGATCACTGTATTTTGGCCGAATTTTCTTTGAACCACCTTTTGTATTGGGCAATTTCCATACGACGTGTCCACCAAGATGACCGTATGTTCAGGCACTATAACTGGCTCCAGTAACTTGTACAGGTTGGTTATCTGTCGTCGACTGGATAATGATACAATTACATAATCAAACTTTTGACTTGCTGTTAAACTTTGTAAGTCGTGAACGTTTGTAGGCGTAAAGTTTTCCTGGCCGAATTTTGGAGAGCTTAAAGATACGGACGAGAGTTTATCTTCCCACGCAGCCTGGATGTTGATATCTGGGTTTTTCGATAATCTCCAGGTCAGGAAATTAGCAGATGGAGATGAGCCGACTAGTAGAAACGACGGCATAATATTGTTTGAATGTTAGAGGACCAAAAAAAGTATATATATAAAGGGAAAACGAGTGGGTATTCAAAGCGAGTGTGTAAGAGTAAATGGAAAGAGGGAAACAAATAGTATTAAAAAATAGGGGTGTGCAGGTTTAATAAAAAAAAAAAAAAAAAAAAAAATGTACATGTACAAGAGAATATTCTTTGTCGGGAGTTATGCACAATATTTGCAGTTGGCTGTGTTCACTACGCTAATGGAAATTCGGGAATATCAGAAAAACAAAAAAAAAAAAAAAAAAATTGCACAGCCGCAGCGTCCGCCTAAAAGTTTTTCAATCAACCAAACGCTTATTCATCTCCGGCTTTATATACGAAGATATATGTATATATATATTTCAAAGTAGGAAGCCTGTCATATATTTCATTCTTATATACCTCATTCCGTTGAAGCCGGTTGGATCGGTTTCCTTATCTTTCTGTCTTACAGCGGCGCCCTGATTGATCGTATCTATAAATATTTTTTTGTTTTCACTTTTTTGAGCAGGAAGAAGCAATTATAACTTGAAACACTTGTCAGTACACCCCCATGCATTTATATTTCACATTATATGTGTAGTTTGAGTCGCCAAATTTGAATCAGTGTGGTCCATTCTAATTCGTCTAACAGGCTTTGTATAACCCAAAACGGTCAATCTGTAAAAAGACGTTACAGATTACAGCACTATCGATGTATGTGCAGATTAGATCCCCTGCCATTTAGAGATGTAGTTTTTTGCATCAAATAGCTACACAATTAAACCTCAGCACACATTCCGTCTAAGCAGTTTCTATTCGTCCGGGTGGTTTAAGGTTAGAATATATACTACTTGCATATTTTTGGCGAAAAAAAAAAAAATTAAAAATTAAAAAAAAAATTAAAAAAATTTAAGGACCCTTTCTGGTCCTGAACGCGCGAGCGCGCGAACAAGAGAAAAAAGTGCAAGCTATGGAAGCGAACAGAATATATGATTGAAATTTCTCGACAGTAGCAATTGAAATGGTTCAAATTTTGCCAGGTTGCGGTGGCTGATTTCTGTAGTTTGTATTTTGCGGGAAGCAAAGGATCTGCGTGGAATGTATCGACAAACAAACTCTACCTGAAAATGGCCATTTATTGCTCCTTTTCGGTGAAAAGAGAATTCACCCCTACAACAAGATTGCCCTGCGGGCAGCGTTCTTTTCTAGAAAAGAACCAAAAGCACTGCAATTGGAACGCAATTGTTCGAAGGGTTTGCAAATTTAAAAGTCTGTGACCCGCCGATGACGGTGTGGAGGAGTGTGGGGCTGAGGACGGAGGCCGCTCGGGATGCCGAGGCCGAAGGCTTTTTTGATTGGGGGGCAAGTTGGTCTCAAATGTCCCCACATTCCAGGGATTACACCCACTCAATTTGACAAATCGTCATTGTTGTCGTCACACTTGCTACACTTATACAAAACTACAGCGAAATAATGGACTCCGACAAGCTCGCCCGTCTCCAAAAATCCGTCAGAATTGGTGGTAAGGGTACCCCACGAAGAAAGGTCAAGAGAACCCACAAGTCCGAAGGTGATGACACCAAATTGGCCGGCGCATTGAAGAAGATCAATGCTCAACCAGTCCAAGGCATCGACCAAGTCAACATGTTGAAGGATGACGGTAAGGTCTTGTCCTTCCCAAGAGCCCGTGTCCACGGTTCCGTCCCAGCCAACACTTTCGCCATTTACGGTTCTGCTGTTGAAAAGGACATGACCGAGATCCTCCCAGACGTCTTGTCCACCATGGGTCCAGAAAACCTTGAACAATTGAGAAAGTTCAGCGAACAAATGGGTAACAACCCAGCTGCTGCCGCTGCCGCTGCTGGTGGTGCTGAAGCCGAAGATGAAAAGATTCCAGATCTCGTTTCTGGTGAAACTTTCGAAGACAAGGTCGACTAAACCCTACATTGCACTCAGAACTAATAAATCTGTATATCTAGTTTACCTCATGATAAATGTCCTCCAGATAGTCTCCCGGGCCCTGGATGTCGTCTATCAGGGCTAGGGCCCCAGTGAATTTCCTCATTGTTATTAGTATTCTGCGTCGCAGAGTTTCTTCCCTTGTCAGCCTCGCAGAGCTACCTTTTTTGCTTCTTTTCGGAGAAAAAAGAAGCCGCCGGAGGAATCTTGCGGGGTCGTCATTGTAAAGTACTCGATATTCTGATTTCTAAAACCTGTTAATAACACTAAACCAAAAAATGTACCTTGCATCTATGTTATACAGGAATCGCACATACATGCCATGATTGCTGACGGTCTCATCCCTAGTGCAGATTTCTCTTTTAACCCCCTTCATACAACCCTTGCGAGAATAACCAAACTATCAACTATCGAGGGCCTTATATTCGTTCGAAGTTCATATATCCATTCATTTCTGTTGCCATGGTAACAATTGGCCAATCTAAACCGGCGGATAAGCCGTTCGATGCTGCAGCGTTATTTTCCAGATGCGGAAACTAACCAAAACTGTCTGTTTCTCATGCAATTGTTCCTACCGTTTGCCGTCACGGAGTTGAAAAAAGTCAATTTTCGGAAAAGTAACAGATTAGCATGGATAGAACTGTCTAGTACTTGTCAGATGTCCATTTCCAGGCTTCTCCGCCCGAAACGTGTCTAGGTTTAATGGCTTAGTTTTGGGTTACATTTAGCAAAGCGTTTTTCATGTGGAGCGGAAAATGCACGTCCAGATTTGCCATTATCTATTCATTGAAATTATCGCGTTCTCAATTGATCTCAAACACGCACTATGCAGGTTTAATATTGTCAATTCCTCCAGGATCATCCTTGTAGTGTTTAAAGGGGCCCAAAAATATTAACAAATTAGAAACATGCATCTAAGCCTGCCGTGTTAAACAGCAGCAGAAATGTAGGTAGGGTTTGAAATAATCTGTAAAAGTCAGCTGGGCAGATCGGCTTCGATAGTATCTTTATTCAGCTTAGCCGATTTGGGTGGATACAGGAGTGATTAAAGCCAGTGCCCCTCGATTTAGTGGAATATTAAATAAATAAAATGCAACAATGAAAACAAGGCGTCCCAAGCTTTGACGTGGAAATCTTCGGAACGGTCTGTATGGGCCAGTTCAGTTGGTCGTCACAAGTATTGATCACTTCGGGTCATTTTCTTGCAGACTAATTCGACAAGAATAGTGCCTCTGCCCTTTTTAAAAATCGTTAATGACTCGTCTACATGGCTTGTACTTTCAATATTTTTTTCGCCGCGTGAACTGTTAAAAATTGACCTTTTATTCGGTGGAAACCCATGATAACCTCAGTATTGGATTGCAACGAATATATATATCGCCTCTGGTTCTATTCTTGGGCCAATTCAAACTATATTTTCTTCCCAGGACCTTCAGAGCATATCATTAATTGGCGAATTACTTTCTATATATATCCGTCATCTTAGAATTGCATACATATGCGTCACTTGTTCTTATTCATTAGCTTAATGAACAGCACAATTTACAGCCCTATGGTAAGTATCAGAATCAGGATAAAATTCAATTTCATTGAATGACTAGGAGCATAATGTATGGGGATATTTCAATTACTCCAAAAAACATTATGCACATCAACCGGCACTGATTTCAGTTGGCTTACAACTACCCATGTGTTTTCGAACTCATTCGCAAATTTGCTATCTACAATATCACAAAAGTTACTAGAAGATTTTCCAACAGCAAACTACAAACGTCGGACAAATGAATACTATGCTCAATTGGCCCGGAGCAGAACAGAACAGAACGCAGTCAACTTTTCCTTCCGACAGATTTTAACAATACCACATTTTATTTACAACACTTGACCCCATTATCATTTTTCGAAAACCTTACCCCCACAGTCAAGATGAATTGAGCCGTTCGGAAACCAAACCAAATTATTCCATGTTTCTCCCCGGCGTCGATATTATATATATATATATATTGCGGAGAAGTTGAGCCGCACATTGACGCGAGAGAAAATGAAATGTTCCGTCCCAGAAAATCCGAAGCGGCTTCCGACCCAAAAGCAAGGGAATGTGGGCTGGGCTGAGCGTCCAAGGAGGTGCTCTTGTTCCGAGCTGCACGTATAGCAATCGGAGACACAGATATAAATAGAGGACAAAATCCCTCAATCTGCAAAACAATAATAACAACCACGCATTTTTGTTTTTATTAGCACAATGACCCTGTCCAAACACGTCAATTCTGAGCGATTGATTGCTCAGCTGCAAAGCTCAATGCCAAGAAATTCCGGCAGGTTCCGTATGCAGACTAAGGGCCAGCGGGAACATTATTCTGCTGAACCCATTCCAAAGTTCCATATTTCTGAGACTGGACTTGATAAGGAACAGGCTTACACACACATCAAGAATGACCTTGAGCTTGATGGTAGGCCATTGTTGAACATGGCATCGTTTGTCAACACGCACATTGATGACAGGGCCACTAAGCTTGCCGTTGACAACATCACCAAGAATCTTGCGGACAACTCTGAATATCCGGCCTTGCAGGAAATTCACCAACGTTGTGTGACTATGTTGGGCCACTTGTGGAATGCGCCCGAGGATGGCACTGCAGTTGGAACTGCTACCACGGGTTCTTCGGAGGCCATCCATTTGGGTGGGTTGGCCATGAAGCGTCGATGGGAACATCGTCAACGCAAGAATAACCGCCCTACATCAAAGCCTAACATCATCATGGGCGCTAATGCACAAGTGGCGCTTGAAAAGTTTGCTCGTTACTTTGACGTGGAATGCCGAATTGTTCCTGTCTCCGACGAATCTCGTTATGCATTGGACCTGAGTCGAGTGCGAGAAAACTTGGATGAAAATACAATTGGTATTTATGTCATTCTAGGTTCTACTTATACTGGCCATTACGAGGATGTTGAGGGCGTTTCCAAGATTTTGGACGATTTTGAAAAGGAAACTGGTTACGATGTTCCAATCCATGTTGACGGCGCCAGCGGTGCATTTGTGGCCCCATTCTTGCATCCTGATGTCAAGTGGGACTTTAGAATGAAGAGAGTGAACAGTATCAACACCTCCGGCCATAAGTTTGGTCTGGCCACTGCCGGTGTCGGTTGGATCTTGTGGAAGGACAGATCCTTCCTTCCAGATGATCTCATTTTCACCCTAAAGTATCTTGGAGGTGAAGAGGAAACGTATACGCTCAATTTCTCCCGTCCAGGTTACCAAGTGGTCCATCAATATTACAACTTGGTTACCCTCGGAATGGAAGGTTACCGAAAGACCCATGGAACTTCTCTTGCCAATGCTCGTCTTTTGTCCGTCTTCCTCGAATCCACGGGCTATTTTGAGGTTGTGTCCGATATCCACCGTAAGAAGGGCATTCTTGGGTACCAAGGAACACAAGAACATCTCCAGCCAGAAGACCTCAAAAAGGGCCATGATTACTTCAACCCAGGTCTTCCAGTTGTATCCTTCAGATTCACCGACCAGTTCATGAAGGAATACCCGGAAATTCCACAATCAGCCATTGCATCTCTCCTTAAGACCCGTGGATACATTGTGCCAAATTACCCGCTTCCACCAAACAAGGAGAACGTGGAAATTCTTCGTGTTGTCGTCAGAAGCACAATGACATTGGCTCTCCTCGACAAATTCATGGAAGACATTGTCAAGATTGTCGAACAATTGATGAAGGCTGCCGAATTGCATCGTGATAAGAAGACTATTACCGATGACACCGAACTTGCTCAACTTGCACACAAGATGTTGAAGCTTGCAGTCCTGGGAACCGAGGATTCGCTTGAACACGAGAAGGATTGGCGTAGAGTTATCTGTTGAAAAAAAATATGATTTTGGATTTGCAGAAGGCAGTGTGTTTGTAGGTCAAAAATAAATTAAAAAAATGAATTCGAAAAGCATTTCAATTTTCTTTTCTCCGGTATATAATGTGATGAGCGCAAATGCCAAGTATCCTTCTGGTGCATGTTGTATCGTTCTGGTCGTAGGTTTCTGAGGGCGGCTAGTAAACATTAAAGAAGTATTGTTTTTTGGCATCCTCGGTGCAATGGATTCCACGAAAGAAGTGATAGTATTTTTCAAATTCCCCCTCTAAATTTGAACATTTGATACGGCTATCGCAAATATCCTATTAGTACAGTACATGAGCAAATGACAAACGGACATATTCGTTGTCCAGCTCAGTGCCTAGGGGTTTTCGGTGACGAGAGAACACGAAAGAAGCAGGAGGGTCTGTTTTTGGGGCATCTTGACTGATGTGAGAAGTGAATATTTTTGTGAGAAATGTGTGCTGAATCCTAAATGGCTCGATTATGGTTAATTTCTGGCCATTATTGACGGTTTCTTTTTCTTTAATTATTTTTTTAATCGTATGAAGTCTACCGCAAAAATGTTTGTGCATATGTTATTGGAAGCCTTGTAGTTTTACATCACAATTAGTGAGATTAAAAAAAAAAAAAAATAGATGGTCTGTATTCCCACAAAATCATTTTATATTAGAAGAATAAGAACCTGCAGCTTTTTTTTTTAAATCTAGCCGATTTTTGTCATTACACTGGTGTTGGCTGATAGATGTATTAGCAGGCTGGGATTTTTGGTTGGTTCCCACTTAATAGAAAACAAGTGATATTCAATAAGACGAAAATAAAATACGAATGAATATGCGTGTAAGTGTGTGAATATGCGTCATTACGAGGTTTAACCGCCCATTATTTCAAATCACACCCTACTGAATTGACTAAGAAATGCCGAGAACATGGAAAATTCGGTTTGATGATACTTATTGCTACGCTGAAGTGTTATGCTTGCATTCCTAAAACAAGCCCCAGCTGAACAGTGGATAGCGAGTACGGAATTTGGAATTTGAGAGAAAATTGGAAAAAAAAAAAAAATAGTGGTGGTATTTTGGACGGTCTACAACAATTCTTGGTTCAACAAAAATCCATTTTTAAATAATCAAAGGAGATGGAAATTGACATCTAAACTGAAACTAATTGTGTTTCAAGCGGTTAACGAAGTCGGATTGAGTTGCAGCTGAAAGGGTGTCATAGGATATGTTTGATCACCGCGGCGGCTCCCTTGCGTTCTAGTGACATTCTCGCAATGGTTTCTTTTCTTTATTCTGGATTATGGAAGAGAAATGGACAATCAATGTAGTCTAAGATTCGCCATGGGTTCACATTATATTACAGGCAACACCAACCTATAGCTTGCAATGGGGGGTTGATCATCCCCCAACAACAACGCTACCAAAACTTGTGTCTCTGATTTTTTGTAGAAATTTGAATTTTTTTGGAAGCGGGGATTTCTGTATTTGTTCGTATTGATATCATTTTTCTTTTTGAATCTGGACCCCAACGTTACCGGTTGCCATCTATTCGGAGGAGAGGAATGTGTGTACTGGAGTTTTCAAGTGCACGAGGCGTTATTTTTGATTTGCGCATTTTCACCTAAAAGTATCTGATGCAACATTTATTCAACTGGGGGATATTTCAATTGTTCGATCCAACATGGATCGGAATAGGAGTAAGATTTTGTAGTTTGTAAATATAGCCAGTTTAAAAAAGAAAAGTCGGGATTGAAAGTGGTGATATGGGTCGTTGTGAGGAAAAAGCTGTCGCCGAGATTAAAATCACCAATGATAATTCTCGAGAGTGCACATTAAAAATCGCTACGGCATTCTAAAACGCCACAACTTTAAAATTCATTTATTTTCATTTATTTTTTTTGAATGGCAAACGAGGATCCGAGGATCCATACAAGACAACCCCACTTTGCAATTATTATTATTACTCTCTCCACAAAAACAACCCTATAGCGGCATTCTGCAACCATATATTACACCGCCCGCATGATGGCAGCTGCGTTTTCTAGGACGTGGATTTAGAACGTTCGATAGACATGCAGAGGAGTATATACAAAGTTGAAACCGATGAAAGCAAGGAGCAAGAAACAGGAGATGACACAAATACTACGTTAAGCAATTAGGGCGAGAAATTGTACCGGAGATATCCAATAGCCCCTATACATTTTTGATTTATGCAGCTGTCGCCCCATCCATAGCTTTGGATATCAATGAGGTCCACAGCAATGGATAACTTTTTTTTTTAAAGTGATTTCAGCTTGCCGTCATCCGAGGGGCGACCCACCAGAATCTGAAACGAGGGTCAGGTACGCAACCGTAGCCAATATTGTCTAACTCGGTTCTACGGCAAGGCTTGATTTGTCCGGGTTGAGACCAGAGCCCTGAAGGAGAATCAGAAACCGCCGCCGCCCTTGAAACGTGATTCGTCATGATCAGAGCTGAGCACGGTCTATCTAAAAAAAAAAAAAAAAAAAAAAAAAAAAAAAAAA
>PPJG02000006.1:0-36542 GCA_003705695.2 Blastobotrys serpentis | reverse complement strand
GGGGGGGATAGCAGAAAATGGTGGCAGCTACTCTGGGTCATTACGGGACAAGCATAAGCCAACGGTCTAGAGGTGTCATGTCAAACAAAGCTGCTGGATATACCACCGAAAGATCGGTGTGGTTGTGTGGGTCGCACTTTCTTTTTGTGTTGGGAGGATACATATAAGGGGCCTAAAATTGAGAGATCACTCAAGTCTTGTGAGCGCAACTGTGGACTTTTTTTAGCAGAGATCCTAGCCGCCTCAGACATAAGAAAGGACAAAATCCAACTAAAAAATATAAAATAAATAATTAGTCCCTGACAAAGAATGAAGGGAGATCGGACTGATGCACAACAATTCACAAATATGCAAGTTTTTTTACTCAGATCATATGTATGTTGTTCATCTTTTTTTAAATATTATATTTTGTCCGATTTAAAAATGACCCCAACGTTGCAAAAATTTGACCGCAATTTTGACAGCCTAACCCGAGCCCAATTAATTCTAAAACATGACCACAACAAACTAGAGATCTCAAAGATTCTGGTGATGGCATTTTCAGCTCGTAAACCTAATCACCAGAGGTGATAATGACCTTTTAAAAACTTACCCGGACGGGCTTGTTTTTAAAAACCCAGCAAAACCTCTGCCGGCAATTCTTTCCCACGATCGACGTACGAGTTGCCTCATATGGACCTCCCCACCAGATACCGTTTAGGAAATCCACGAAGCACGAGCCAAGTTTCTTTTTCGCCATTTTCTTTTTCTCTTTTTCTTTTTTTTTTTTTTTTTGTTGGTTGCATTTTTTTTTCCTTTTCTTTTTGTCTTAACCCTTAATATATAAATATATAAAGCTGAAATCCCTGACCACATCGAGCTACCTTTTTTTTTGTTTTTGCTTCTATTTTTTTTTGTTCTCTTCGTTCCCTTCCTTTCTCTTGCCAACAGAGTACTCATTTATACATGCGAGGAGTGAGCAGCCAACAAATGAAATATACCCCTTTTTTTAGTAATGAATTAGTATCTAGAAACCCTCGTCGTCATATTTAGTCCGATTATACATATTTTTAGTCCAAACAGGGAATGGGTCCCAGAAAACATTCATCTGATGAGAAACAAAAAGAAGAAGAATCCTCCTCCGCAGCACAACAACTCCCAGTCTTGAAACGCCATAAATCATCGTCTTCTCTACCGCTTAATGAGCCGTCTCAGCAGCCGCCGCCAGTGAAACACCGATCATTCTCGACAACCGTCCATCATCATCCCCCCCATCACGGTGCAAGCAGAGCGTCCCGACAACGAACGGCGATAGCTTGCACCCATTGCAGAAGACGCAAGGTGAGTACCCGGAAGCCCTCAATTCCTTGTTCACTAACAATTCTTATTTAGATTCGATGCTCAGGCTTTGATCCCAACGGCCCCGCAAAGTGCACAAACTGTATCAAGTACAATCAGGAATGCGTCTACGCTCCGGTATCCGGGCTAGCTGCAACTGTCAAAACGATCCCCAACTCGCTGACGATACTACCCCTGCCGCCCCCTCCAGGGACCTCTGTAGCTGCTGGCCCCGCTCATAATCATCATCATCATCATCATCATCCTCCTCCTCCTCCTCCTCCTCCTCATCCTCATCCACCTCCACCTCCACACCAACCACAACAACAACAACAACAACAACAGCAACAAGCTCCAGGCCAGCCGCAGCAGCCGCCTTCGTCAATGCCGCCTCGATCTCAATCTCTACCGATCTACTATCCGCCACCATATCCCATATTGCCCTACCCTTATCACAGCTCAAGTGACTACACAACTAATCAGCTGCCGCCATTGCAACAACCGCAACCTCACCACCACCACCCGCCTCCGCCCTCGTCGTCATTCTCACAGCCGCAGCGGCCAAGGTCCGATACGTCATCGCGGCGGAAAGTCAAGATCTCAGATATCGTTAATAACACTAGTCAGGATTGACACATGGCTATGTTCTATTTATTTCTGTATTTTTATTATTTATTATTTATCTCTTCATCTTTTCAACACCTCGGTTGCTTTTGATCCCCTTCCCGGAATAACTGAAACACTGTTCAATCCCCGAGTCTTAACAAAACGTTAAAAACAAAGTACGGCACAGCCGAAAAACAAATAGCCGGGCATGTGCATATTGTCTTGTCTCGGACCAATTAACTCTTTCATTTACGTAATCCCTTCCCGGGGATTGAGTATATCCATCATCTCGAGGAATCCAAGCAGTAGATAAAACAAATTATAAAGTTATCATAAATCCCAGCTTGTGTCCCAAGAGTGAAAGGAAGAAAAAGGAAAAAGAAAAAAAAAAAGAAATTTGTGCACAACTGTGGAGCAAGGCGATCGATCCAATATCGCCGTACCTACACATTATCATTCTCGTACCCTGCTTCAAATTCATGAGCCATAATTCAATGACTTATAGGTGCGAGTCGTATCGCATCGGACCATCATGCAACTCTATATTTTTCAGAAAAAAGAAAAAAACGCCTATCTAGGGGAAAATATTATTTCCATATGCTAAACTCTAAATTAGGAAATGCGATTTTATTTTTATTTTCTTCTTGGCGCCTCGCAGAGCTACCTTTTTTGCTTCTTTTCGGAGAAAAAAGAAGCCGCCGGAGGCACTCTTCCAAATCATTTTTCATTCCTTATAAAGATTACTTACCTAAATTCTGGGTCTGGCTGGTTCAACCAGGTTCTTTGCGAAACGCCTTCCAACTCATCCGAATCAGTGGCCACAAGCTCAAGCACAACAATTTCATTCCGGTGCTTCAGATACTCCTTCGGAACGTAGAGCTCCTGCTGCGGTCCAATTGTCCAGTATCTTCCCAGATTATGGCCATTGACCCAGACAACGCCTCTAGTCCATCCCTTGTAGCCCAGGAAGGTGTCTTCGATCTTGGTCAGGTTGAACTGGCCCGTGAAGAAGGTTGGCGAAAAGTCGTCGATATCTGAAAAGTCCTCCTGTTCAAGTTCTGTTTCGCAGTTTTGCGTGAAGGTGTCCAAACAGTTGAACGGTAGAGTATACATCTCCCAATTGTTCAGCACAGTGCAATCAAGTTTGACGTCTCCAATGATCCCCTTGCGCTGATCCGTCAACAAGTGCTTATCGGGCCTTTCGTCGGTATCACTTAGCCGGCCCATATTCTCAACAAGCAAATCCAACTGATCTCCTTTCTTCAAATCCAGTTCGACGGTCTGGTCTCCAACAATTCGATTGTCGATCAATCCCCTTCTCTCCCCATTAACATAGACCAAGATCCTATCTCTTGGCTTGTCTCCTACAGTGAGATTCCCGCGAAGGTCGCTGTTAATCTTGGTTTGGTAGTCGATGAAGCCATATCCCTGGCCCAAAGCCTCCATATTGATCGGAGATTTGCCAGACTTGGCTGGTTTTCCCAATCGATTCAGCAATTTGGAGCAGGGTCTAACCTTGATCTTTCCCGTATCGATGAGGTCCTCTTTATACGGCACAGGCAAAACTGACTTGTCATTTCCCGAAAACTTGGTTCCGTTGGTTTTCAAGTAGTTTTCAATTACTTCTCGAATGGCGTGATAAAGCTTGGTTGGTCGACCAGATTCGTCCAAAGGAGACCCATAGTCATAAGAAGTCGTCACAGGTTGCATATAGCCAGCCCAGTCTGCGCCGGTTTGGAACCCCCAATTGGTTCCGCCGTGGAACATGTACAATGAAAACGAGCCGCCTTGGTCCAAAATCCCCTTCAAGTCATGCTTCACTTTTTCGATACCCTTGGCATCAGGCGCCTCGTGGGGATCTTCCGTCGACCAATGATCAATCCAGGTCGTATAGTATTCTGGGTTGAAAAATGGTCCATTTGTCGATTGATCTGGAAGATATTTCTGTCTTGGAACGTTCTCAGTTCCGTTATGACCGTCAACTTCCGCCAGAACGTTGGGCACATTTCCTCCCTTGATTTCGTATTCTCTTGTACCATCAGTGGTATATAGAGGAACGTCAAACCCGGCCTCCACAGTCAGATTCTTTAACAGTTCCTTATATTCAGTATTGTTACCATACGATCCATATTCATTCTCAAATTGAACCAGAATGATGTTTCCGCCGTTACTGGCAAGCTGGTCCTTCACCTGTTCGTACACCTTGCCGAAATACCTTCTAGTGGCTTCGGTAAGAGCCTCGTCTGTGGATCGGATCTTAGTGTCCTTCTTGTTGGCCAACCAATACGGATATCCACCCCATTCATGTTCTCCGCAGATGTAGGGCCCCAATCTTAGCCCCGCAAACAAGCCTTCTTGTTGCGCGATCCTGAAGAAAGCATTGATGTCCCCTCCTTCTTCAAACTTGTACTGCCCTTCCTCCGGTTCCAAGTCGTTCCAATACAAATATGTGAAGATGGTGTTGAGCCCCATGGCCCGAGCCATCTTCAATCGTTCCCTCCAACTGTCTCTGGGGATTCTGCTGATGTCCACCTGCCCACCTATGATTTGCATTGGCTCCCCATTGTAGAAGAAGGCCGTATCATTGTAGCCAAACGGCTCCATGAGTCCATTAGGAGATGGGCTCTCGCGGGCCTGAACACCGCTGCCACTCACACCCAAACAGACAGCTGCCAGAACTGTCTTCAAAAGCATCATTTGGTTGTTTATTGCTGTCTTCAAAAAAAAATCTCCATCCCACCTAGCAATTTATATACGATTCTACAGCGCCTAAAATATATGTTGCAATGTGCTGATCTTGTAACCTCGTTTGCTTCCGGATCTTCGGCCATGGCTATAATACTATCGAACCATCAATTCTAAATTAATCTCAATTGGAACAGTTTGATATAATTATATAATATAATATACAAATAAAATAGATCACCTTACCATGGGTCGTATTATTGCCAGATTTTTCATAACCCCAGTCGTACGATATAATTTTCTTCTGTGTGCGGAAAAACAGATATACCAGCAGTACCTAAATTGGCAATTACCCCCATACTTTAGCCGTGCGTGTCGATCTCGGTTTCTAACGAAAGCGGAGAATCGCCTTAAATCCCGACTGAGAGTCACGTGACGTTTTATAGTATAAAGAAGATTGGATTGAAAAAGAGTGCCTCCGGCGGCTTCTTTTTTCTCCGAAAAGAAGCAAAAAAGGTAGCTCTGCGAGGCCCCAAAACCAGTGCTTTTGGTTCTTTTCTAGAAAAGAACGCCGCCCGCCGGGCACTCCAGCCGCACGCACCGACCCCAGATTTACAACTATATAGAATTATATAGAATTTCGCTCATTTTCTCTATTGAGCACAAAGATCCACGATCGATTAAACAATCCAACGCTTTGTTTGTTTGACTCTCGTCGAGACCCCGAAATCGGGCTGGGGGCCGTCTAAGCCCCATGCGCCGATTCCCGACGGAGGTTAACGGACCCGTGTGCAGCCGCACCTGACATCCGAAGAGTCATAAAGACGCATGAGTAATAATAGTACATTTAATTTACATGAGATTTGATGCGTTTGGAGCTACAACAAGAAGGTGAAGAAGCCTTTCTCTTTTTGCCACCGCCACCGTGTTCTATAGCAACGTGGTCGTCTTCCTCCCAGTCTGAGTCATCGCTCATAGTTGGAGTTGGATAAGCGGAGGCACCGTTATCTTGATGGCCAGGTTGATTAGTAGTAGTAGTCGTAGTAGTAGTAGTAGTAGTGGTAATAGTGGTAATGGAAGTAGAGGTTGTAGTGGAAATAGTGTTAACATCGGTAGTGCAAGGATAAATAGTGGAAGGAGCAAGACGGACTGGGGCTTCAATAATGCATTCCGCACCCAGCTTCTTGACCTTGTAAGTCCAAATCTTGACGTCGTCGGTAGCAGACGACAAGAGAATGGCACACCAACGATTGTAGATTGATGGTTTGATGTGAACCGACCAGTCCACAGCCTTTAGGAAATCCAATTCTTGTTTTTGCAATTCAGCCACCGAGAGGCCAGTGATTGCAGACCAGGCCTTCGCCGTGTAATTGCGGTCCTGGAGATACTTGCTTGCAATGATCAAACTGGATAGAAAAGCTCTTCGTCCACATGCCAACTTGTGCTTGGACTCTTTGAGCAGAATTAAATAATAAAGAGCCACTTGAAAGGTGGAATAGCAGCTTCGAGACCGTTTCAATGACTCCTTGACAAACTTTTTGAGAGGAATCCCCTGTTGAGAATTGCTGTCCGGCCAGATTGTAGTAATGATGACAATGGCCGAATCAACTAACGCTTCAACAAACACCCCCTTGGACTCCTCCAAACTCCTCACCCGGCCACGGTCATCTTTATAGACAATGGCCTTGGTATTATTAATTGGCTTTGCAGTCGCGAGCATTCTACACACAATCCCCCTTCTTCTGCTACTCGCCTAGACTGTTGTAAAAAGTAGAAAGCTCTCTCCTTCTTCCCCAGATATATATATATATCCCAAAAAACTTATGACTGACCCAGCACCTATATATATATAGTATGTGTCACTTCACCTGACCAACGCCCAGATTGTGTCAGATAGACAACTGATTATACTATACTTTATCCCGATTAGGGTTAGGGTAGCGCTTTCGGAACGGAATTAAAAAATGAGTCAACTACGCTTGTCGAACGGAATAAACGGCGATCGTTGATGACTCTAAAAAAAGTAGTAGAGAGGTGAACCTTAGTTGTTGAAACTGTTGTAAGAGTTCGGTTGAGTGTTTTCTTTTTTATAGATAGCGGTTGACGATAACTTTTATGATTCTTGCGTGGTTTCCTGATTTCTTTAACATATAAAAGAAATACGGAACAATTGTTCAGCTTTTTCCGTGGCGTTTAAACGCGGGAAACCATTTTTCTTATTCTCTCTCTACTTCTTATCTGGGGTTTATCAAAAAAAAAATTAAAAATTCCAAAATTCTGAGGGAAATACTGGTTTTCTTTCGGCTATTCTTTATTTGGCGGTCAATTCAAATGACGATGTCAAATTCAATATCCTCAAAAAAACCTTTAAGTGAACACGAGAGCGCTAAATGTAAAGATGTAGAAAAAAAAAAAAAATCACTGCGTGCAGTAAAAATAAAGTAGGGGGCATCCGAACCTCACGAGTTGCAACCTGGGTATCGGCGGACAGTAGGGTAACGCTACATGAATCATTTATGACTAAGACCGATTGGCCGACTTTCTCCGAAGCTCGGCGCCATGCGGCGCCGAGCCACGTGACATGCTTATTCATTTATAACGGTTTGTAATCTTAGCCCGGACTCCCGGGCGGCATCTTTGTATCCGAGAGAATAAAGGGTATCTTTGCGAGGCCCAATTCTTCTTTCTTCTTTTTGATTCTTTTCTAGAAAACAGTACTGCCGGGCGCCGGCGCAGGGTATTCCTTGACACTAATAGCGCACCGCCCGTTCCCTGTCAATTCATGTAGGAGGCTGATTCTAATATTGCGTAATGGAGTGTAGATCAAATGGTGATGAATGGCGAAAGTATGAAACGATACTACATTCTACTGCAACTGAATTCATTTCTTCAATCAATGTATTATTCGTGGTCGCAGCCAAAAACTTCCTGGCCTAAAGAAAGAAAAAAGGGTCTGAAACCTTCGATTTATATTAACTTTAATCTATGAAATTGTTGCCATGACAACAGGGCGCGAATTTTTCACAATTGAAAAACGCGATGGGGTCAGGGCGATGATTTCGACTATAGAAACAAAAAACGGGTCCCGAAAATCCTGTGATCAAATTAATTAATTAAGTATATATTTTTTAGATCTCTGTGAGATTTGACATGTCAAGTGAGACGACGAATGCACCACAAACGATGCCATCCGATTCTTCGCATCTGAGCGAGTTCTATGCAAAAGTGTCCGAGTTGCCCTTTGCGCAATCCATGATGCAATCACAGCAAAAACACCAGGATGGTGACGGCCCAAGGACCGAATTATTTCGACAGCCATCAGTGGCGTCTCTCAATACGATGGCTAGTTCAACCGTGAACACTAGCGCGTCTACAATTAGTGGCTCGATCATGGTTCAGCCCGAAAATCTGCCTGCCCTGATCACCCCGCGAGAAATTTCAGAAACCTTGAATTGTTATTCCAATGTCCTAGAAGCTGCGGAAACGTATAGAAACGCAATCATGCAAATGTCCCAGGCAGCTGCCCAGTTTGGTGCGGCACTGGAGGAGTGCTCTCGATGCAAGGGAGCTGGAAAGTCCTCGGACGGCCTACTCGCTGCCGGCGGTCTCCAATACATGGTTTCGAATCATGAACAGATATTGGCCCGGTCGATTGAAACGTCATTTAAGGAGCCAGTGAAGGAACAATTGGATGTGTTGAAAGAGACGGCAGATAAGAATGAACGGCAATTCAAGAACCAGCTAAAACAAAAGACAAGACATTTAAGGGCCCAGGAAAAGTTGAACCAGAAGCTTGCACACAAAAAAGTCAGAAACTTATCCGAATACCGACAATCTCTGCAGGAGCTGACCTTCCAAGTTGATGACATCGATCGTTTGAAATACGACTATTTCCAATCCGCTTACGAGCTTGTTCAAAATACCTCAACCAAGATTTTAGGACACACGTCCTCGGTTGTTCGGGCACAAATTGAAATATTCGAAGGCATTGCCAGAAAAGGGTGGTCTGGAGGTGGTCTGGACGATCTGATTTCCACATGTCCCGACCCGTTTGCGGACTCTCAAGACGAGAGTGACGACATGTCACAAGAGGAGTTGGACGACGAGAGTGAAGAAGCGTTATTTGGAATTAACCAACTTACAATAAGGCCGCAGAAGCCTGAACTTTACAGCATTTTACCCAACACATCAATATTGCCCCCAAAGAGAGATGATGACGATGAGACCGGTAGCGTCATGAGTCGCTCAGAGTCAACAGCTACAATAACTCCTATGGCGAACAGTTCCTTCAATCACGATGATATTGAGCGGAACCAAGAAACGGAACAGCACGTTGATTAAGACCAAGATACTGGTAATGAGTTTTAATGTTCTAATTCGACCCTCCCTCGATGGTGGGTGGTCCGCGAAGCGGAGTTACAAGTCTTCTACTAACGACTCCAATACAGCGCTCGGATAGTCATCAATAATCTTTTTTTTTCTTATTTATACGTCTATTCGGCCTTGGTTGGTTCCTTGACAGCTGGAGTCGATTCAGCTGGCTTACCAGTATTACCGTTAATAATATTAGCGATAGCTTCAGTACCGGTGTAACCAAGAGAAGTTTGGTATCTGTAAACTCTAGTTAATTGAACAGAAGCGACTGTACCGAGGAAAAAGTTGACAGAAGCCAAGAGGTAGTTCTTTGGCTTGATAATCATACACCAACGGGTCCAAATGGCACCAGTAGCACACAAGGCGATTTGTTGCATACCGGAAATCTTTTCAACTGGTCTTTGAAGGTCACTGATACCGGCGATAACTAAGGACCACTAAATACGAGTTTGTTAGTATTCTATATAAAAAAATCCCATCAATATTCCTCGACATACTTTCATGACTGGTGCCTAAATGTAAATGTTAGTACTTCTGTTCACAGAACTCCAAAATCAAAACTCAGCTCGACAACGTACCCAAAAGTGGACGGTCTTTGGACCAGTCTCGGAATTCATAAATCTGGCAAACTTAGAGGTTGATGCACTAGCCATTTTTATATAATCTGGTTGTTAGTTATTTGAAAAGGCTCTCCTTCTCGCACACACACACTTTTTATTGAGAGGACGGTGCTGGGAGGGGGGCTCAGAAAAATGGGGGTCGGATCGGGCCGGTCAGCCCGAAATCGGTGTCTTGGAATATTTCATATTTCATAGTACTTGACAGTGCTTCTGACTGCAATTGGAATTATATAGTCCAAGTGCTAGAAACACTTTTGCATCCCTCACTCCATGCTTGTGGATCTCGTTTAATTTGACCAGTTTGATGCAAATGTTTTCGTGCTCCGTGCCCATTTCTACCCTGGCACTAATCTCGTGCATCTCCGACTTTGTCACTACCTTTCGACACATATAAAACCGGATCGTTTCGTCAATTAGCCCTGGGCTCAGCAAAATGCCTGAATCCTCATCTAGCCAGCTTGGCGTTATATCCGTCAAGTCGTCTTCTGTGATCACAATTCCACATTCTTCCTCAATCTCCTTTGCTGCGGCGCCCTTGAACGTGCCATTATCAATCATACCTGCGGGCAATTCTACCAACTTCATGTCGCCTGCTGGAACCCGTGGCTGAGATACCAAAAGGACGTATCGGTCGTCATCACTTTGGCAGTTCTCTGGTTCCAAAATAATCAACATGGCCACAGTGGGACCTCTCAACATCACAATCCCTGGAATGGACTTTTGGGTTGGAGGATGAAGAACCTGCGTCTTCAATTTTAGAAATCCAATTCGATTATTAGAGAATATATCTACTGACTGGATATGAATCTTTTGGAGTTCATACTCCCCCAAATTCTGATCCATCTTCTTCAGCCATTGCTGAAATGGTCGGAACTCATCTAACTGGTGTTGCTCCAAAATGTTATCAGATGTGACCGTGATATGTAGATCTGATTTCTTGAATTTGATTCTTTCCAGTGTATACATCCTTCTTACAAGGCCTTTGGACATAATTGCTGCCGTTTAATCCTCCTACCTCACATCGGGCCGATCGAACAAAGTCAACAAAAAATCAGGTACAAGTCAGGTGCGGCCTGTGACACACACAACGGCTATTGCCCCTTAGTAATGCGCACAGATTTATAGAGATAGATGATACACATATAATTCTCAATAAGGAGGTAGTTAGTAGTTGCTTTTAATTATTATGCAATTGAGAGGGCATTTGCCGTAGGGCTAGGACAGTCCCTTTTATTTATAAATTATTTTGTTTTTTTGTGCACGTTCATCTTCGGGGTTCTTCGGTATCACTCCTTGGAAGAACTAGACCGATTAGAAGGAATTGGCTCACCATTTTACTATGGATCGTGGGTACTCTTTTACACTATCCCTAGGCCTTTCAACTAGAACTCTCGAAGGTCTAGACTTGACTGACCTATGAGGTATATCTTGAAGATTAGTTCTTTTTTTCTTCCCCGCTTTGCAATGAATGCTCTTGCTGAAAAAGTTGCTTTCAACCCCCTCTATTTTGATAGAATAACTTTCTTTTTTCTTAACGTTTCCCCAATCATAATTCGGTCTAACCTAAAACAGTTCTGCCGTTCCGAGATCACTCCTGCATATCCATTTTTGTCGATCCGTAAATTATGGGGAAAATACCTGGCTAAAAAAACCGTTATATGTTTGTGATCGATGGAATTGGCATGTTTTATTCTAATAGAACTGTAGGCCACACTTAACCAATATCAGTTTGGGTGCAACCCTTTACTTGGCTTTGGTCTTGGATAATGCAGGTTGTTTACATGCAGGTCCGGAACCGTGTATGCATGGTTAATTATAACAATATGTCTGTCGGTTTACTTTAATTGTAACGGGAGATCATCATAGTGCCGTTGTCGTCTATCACCGCTATAAAAGGACCAGTTGATCCCTTTTGGTCGAAAATAACAAAGATGGTTTCTCTCAAGTCTGTTTTAGCTACTCTGACAATTGCAGCAACTGGTGTTCTTGCTGATGGTGAACCTTACATTCACATCGAAAACACCCAGCCTCCTGCACAATTCTATACTACCCATTGTACTGCAATGATTGATGGCAATCTCATGGGGTGCGAGGACGCCAGTTCCGAACCTTTTGATCTCTCTTGTGATGATAAGGGTCATACAGGAGTGGTAACCCGGTCAATTTGTAACAGTGCTGAGATCACTATCGACTGGGATAGTTTGGAAGTCACCTTTTCAAACGGTGTTTCCGATGCCGCCAAATGTACTTTGGATAAGTTTGGAGCCGGTGCTGGCTGTTATCCTAAGAAAGATGATGATTACCCAAATTGTAAGGCTGTGGGCTACCGTTTTGACGGTGAAGTGGCTGTAATGGAAGGGTCTAGTCCTTACCACGGAGCCAGTGTTGGTATCTATAAGGACGGAAATGAAGTTGGTAACAGTGCGACTGACAAATCCAACGATATCCAAAATGAAAAATGGGTTGATATCACCTCCGAGTTGCCATATGTTTTCGAATGGGAAGGTAGCTTCCACTTCAACTGGGACTACTGCAATGGTAAATATGGTGATCAAACTGATCTTAAGGGAGAAGTCACCAACAGTGTTGACGGCGTTCTCTTTGGAACACAAGCCAACTCTTATTGCGTTATCAAGTTCAAGTGCTAATTTGTTATTTACATTAATATAGTCATCGCTGTAAACTATCTAACAGTAAATCCTTTAATTTCAATTCTTTTATCATATCTAATGAAAGCCATTATCTCCAATAGCCTTGAGCATTGCCGGTTCGTCTTTGTCTAAAGAGAACAAAGGCTCACACGTTCCGGGGACACTATAGCTAAGCGCATCCCAGATTGCTTTTGGTTATTTTCTAGAAAGAAAGCAGCCCGTGAGGTACCTATTCTCGCCGCAGATTTTCAATGAGGATTGAGCAACCCCAAAAAGCTATCCAATTCCTACAGTTATGTAGAGAAAACAATTCCTACATGCTGGGTCTAACTTATACACAGAATTTCATCTTTGGCGGGTTTTTTACAGGATTTGACTGGATTAGGGTGGAAAAATGATAGCTCTGTGAGGCTACCTCTCCTTTTCATCCAGACTTGTCATATCTTTTTCAAACTGTAGCCACTTGCTAGAACTCAATCGAATTGGATTATCGTTGGTTAATAACCCCACAGTTTTGAGGCGACTACCAAATGCGTATTTTTTGAAGCCTCGGCGCGGAGAATGTGCTGGCTCGACGATGGTGGCGATATGAATTTCAAAATTTGGTGGACAGGAATCCATCCAATCAATAAACTCCCTAAAGATAGGGTCATCGACATGTACAGGAGTCTTAATGGATATCACTAATTTGGAATCTCTTTCTGCTATAAGAGCATGCGACACAGTTATAAGAGACTCAACCCACCATACATCATCTTCAGCAGCATCAAACGGAAGGGCAGAAATTACCGATGGCCCTAAAGCATATGCCATAGTCTCATCATCTGACTCAAAATAGCCTTCCCCTCCATTTAGTACCAGTACTTCGGTCACTTTAGACATCCAAAAGTTCAATCCATTATGGCCCCCGGATTCCAATTCAAATTCTGTCAAGAAGTGAACTTTAGGGAAATCTCTATCCAGGTCTATTCCAATTTCAAATATCGTCCCGTCACCTCCTAGAGCAATTCTGATCCCACTCGCTGAACTCACAGCTATTGAGCAGGTAAAGTTGTGGTTAATCTCCGCCACTTTCTTGAACCGTCGCGAGACAGCTCGCAGTTGGGCCAAGCTATCCAACTCTAATTCATCAAAAATTGTACCAAGCAATTCATTGGGCAGATCAGTTATCTTTGCCATGATCAAAGTGGGATGGTAGGGTGTGGCTACACCATTTTCGAGCCTTCCTTTTCCCAACACACCCCGAAGCGATCAGATAAACCAAAAATAAAGGTTGTAATAATATGTTTTAATTAGACAGTCAGATTCCCCTTGTCCGTACAGAGCACTGGGTTATAATAATATATCTTCAGTGATCGATATTTTCAATTATGTGGGATATATGAGGCTGGAGATAATTGGTGATCGTTAATCAACTTTCGAAAGGCATCAGCCGCTATCTGCATTCTTTTAGACAATTGCTGATAATTCAGATCAAAATCGGGGAAATCACCCCCTAGCAGCCAATATGCGTCATTAAAACTAGGGTGCTTACTACTAAGAGAAGAGGTGAGATCTAAATAGAAAGATGTATCTTCTTGGTTGGTATAGTCGTCGTCGTAAGGACATGAAATTGCGGTCACTCGAAGCGGTTTACCTTCGGTGTCTACGAGCAAATCAACAACCCTACTGTTGACTGAAGGGTGTTCAATTACATCGTAGCTGGAAGATATATATTCATTGGGAACCCACGCAACACCCGAATTACCCTCTGGAAGATATACAGTGACACTCGGCCCAAGATGCTTTATAAACACTGCTGTCAATTCATAAACCCTTTGTGAATCAGAAGCCTCAATTGCTGTATTTAGCAATAGGAAGATATTTTCAGGCCTGTCACTGGTTCCTTCAAAGGCCTCGTCAATGCTCTCCAAGCTATGCCCCTTAAGATTGATGGTTGCGGAAGAATAGTTCATCTGAGTATTAAAACTGGAGCTTTAGCTAGGGATAGGTTTATATATATATATAGTCCATTTGTTGATTCTTGAAAGTTTATAGTTTCATATCACATTATATGCATGCCTCAAATGAGGCATTTCGATTTGCATGGGCAATCACTACCAACTAGATATTTTTTTTTCTTTTACTCTTTATTCTGGAAGTATTATTGCACTTCTTTCACATTTTTGGAGAGTTCAGCATTCAAGAGGATTGCAATTGATCCCCCTCAATGAGAAAATTCCATTCTCCACTCTTTGGGCACCATAACTGGGTGCATTGCAAATACATATCTAATAGAGATTGACCGCAGGGAATTGTGGTATCACCTTTATCAATTTAAAAAACAATCTTCAGTTTGTAAGCGAATTTATATATATACCTTCAGCAGCTACAAGTCATTACTTGTCTTGCTAATGAAATAAATAGAAGGAGGGAAATAAAGCGAACAGCTACTCAATTTTTTTTTTTCTTCTTTGTCTACATTTCAACAAATTTAATTCATACGGCAAATTTTTAATCCTGGCAACAATGCTTGTTCATTCATTGTTGGATCATTCATGGGGTAAGTCCAAAGTTGAATAATTGACTTTCTCTTTCTTCTTGCTATCAGTTTGGTTCACATTCGGACGGTTTTATTTTGCGATTGTTTATTCTTCGCAACACAAAAACCTCTGGAATCACAAGCACCACACCATTATTAGTACTCTGAGAGCAGCCATACATATTTCATCGTGAAATCCAAACAATTACCTGCAAGTCCTATAATACTTACAGTGAAAACTACTTGGGTTACGTAATCAGAACTAAGTGCATATATGGATAAACGTTGGTGGCACTTCTGCAGATTGGGAAGTTGAAAGGAAAACTGAAAATGTCGAATCGTTGATTCGTTGAAATAAATATATTGATAGAACCATGTCAGCCAAGTTTATATTTCCTAAAGCATTGAAAGAATTAAGGGTTCATGTGTCCCAAACTGATCCAGCCTCCAAGGCTTTAAAGTGAGTTAGAGAAGAGTTCTGTTTGGTGATTTCGGAGAACTAACTTGGACTTTTATAGAACTTTCATTCAAAAGTCATATCCAGCTTTGAAGCAAAATAACCCTAATACTCCAATTTTGATCAGAGAGGCCCTTGGAGTTAGACCAACTGTTTATGCTAGATTTGGTAGGTTTGACTGGTGCGAGTTTGACAGAATATTTTGTTTACTAACATGAACGTAGAACGAGGACAAGAAGCTAAAGTGCATGTTGACCAAATTCCAGAAACCGAATTGGAAAACACCCTCAAGGCCTTGATTGAAAGACGCTAATCTAATTATATGCTATTATATATGTAGAACGAATAAAAGTGTACTCCTTGCACAATAGTCAGTGTCCACTTTAACAGTGTACGAAGTGGCCACACAAACACACCTAATATTTTGAAAATTAATAGACCAATTTTAAAGGACACCTCGCTACTTATGTATATTCTCGAGCTGCAATTAGCTTGGGTTGTACTGCCTAAATAATGGGCCAATATCTGCTACTCTCCGTTTCATCGAATCGGCCATGTCGGCATCCCAATTTTTTTTTTTTTCAAAAATTCGGTTAATAACTTACATTGAACAACGCGTCAAAGTCTCCCTTCCTTTTACATTAAAATTTGACACACCAATTATCTTCCATGGACCGATTACAACAAGATATTGGTTTGCTGGTTGAGAGCGGGCTACAGAATTTGCAAGCCAAGTTATCCGTGATCCCAGGAATGTCAATTATTCTGAGATACATTTCTTCATCGCATCAAAATGATCCCATTCGGTCAATTTTCGAGCTCTTTTTGTTGCTCTTTGCCATCAGATACTTCCTAGCCTCAAAATATTCCTACTCCAAGAAGAACTACGTTCAACTGACCGAGGCTGACATCGATGAGCTTATTGAGGATTGGGAGCCTGAACCCCTTGTGAAGCCGTTAGAGTCTTCTGAAAGATGGGAATTAGAGGCCATCCCTGTTTTCAAGGAGACTAACGGTCCATCTGTTAAGCTAATGGACGAGCCAGATCGTACTCTCGTTAACTTCACCACTAGCGACGTTTACAACATCTCCAACAACGAGACCGTCAAGGATCATGCTGTCAAACAGATCCGAGAATACGGCGTCGGCTCATGCGGTCCAGCTGGGTTCTACGGTAATCAGGATTCTCACGTCGATGCTGAAAACGATATTAGTAAGTTCCTGGGTACCGAAGGTTGTATTTTATATGCCCAGGGCTTTGCAACCATCTCGTCTATTATCCCCTGTTTTATGAAACGTGGCGACGTTATCATTGCAGATAACAAGATTAATGTTGCCATTCAAAAGGGTATGCTACTTTCCAGAGCGTCCCTCTTTTGGTACGAACATGACGACATGGAGGACTTGGAGCAGGTGATGATCATGGCCAATAAGACCCATCGTAGAGGTCCGTTACCACGACGATTCATCATCACCGAAGGGTTGTATGATATCTCAGGAGACTCTCCAAATCTGAGCAAAATTATCGAGTTGAAAAACCAATACAAATATAGACTTGTCTTAGACGAAACCTGGTCTTTAGGCGTCTTGGGAAAGACTGGACGTGGACTCCCCGAAGAGCTCAACCTTCCCCGAAAGGAGGTTGAAATCACCATGGGTTGTCTGACCAATGCATTCGGCTCTGCAGGCGGATTCTGTGCTGGAAGAAAACCAATGGTGGAACATCAACGTATCACTTCTTTGGCCTATACCTTCTCTGCGACTATGCCTACCTATTTGGCCCGAACAATTAGTAAGGCACTGGAATTCTTCGATGATGCCGCTTATCAAAAGAACAACTTTGTCCCGTTACTCCAAAAGGCCGACGCTTTCCGTAAGGTGGTGTCCGGATCCAAGTCCATCGATATCATCTCAAGACCAGGCTCACCTTTCCTCATCCTCCGCATCAGCCAAGATATCCTTGATCGTTTTGAATCCACCGGCGTGTTCAAGCAAGTCTCTGAAGAACGGCTACTTCAAAACATTGTTGAGGCCGTCCGCCGAGAGGGCTTTTTGATTTCTCGTCATAAGAAGCTATCGAACCACGAGCTTTTCCCAATCGAGCACTCGATCAAGGTCATCATGAACAATGGCGTCCCAGAAAATAGGGTTGTTGAGGCTGCTCACACCATCTGTAATGCATTTGATAAGGAGATTGAAGGATTGTAATATTAATATAATAATTTATACACGGAATAGATCATGGAGAGGTTGCCGAAAAGAAGCAAAAAAGGTAGCTCCACTTCGTGGAGATAGTTTCGGAGTTCCAAACTATCCAAAATGCGAATTGTATCACGTGATTTTTCCTGCCGCACCAAAGATTTTTACCTCTGCCCACTTCTTGAGCAAATTTGGGAACGCTCACACCAATATAATTTTCATTCGAAGAATTTTGACCAGTCGTCGAATAAGAACAAGCAGGGATAGAAAATGTGGGGATTTTTCGGGAAAAAGACGGAAGAAAAGCCAGAGGAGAATGTTAAGACTGAAGCTGCTGCTCAGAACCAGAAATCTGAATATTTGGAAGACTTGAAACCCAAATTCGAAGACAACATTGATGCCAAAAAGAAACTGCGAAAGGAACAACTCGAAGGAATTGTCGGAGATCAGAACCGATTTCAATTGGCTTGGAGTACTGTCAAGATTGGTGACTTCTCTGAGATCCATGTAATTCCTTGCTTTGGCAGAGCCATGGGTGTTGGTGCTGCCATTGGAGGGGTCACTTTTGGAGTGATGAAATTCATGCGAAAGATGGACAGTCGTACAAAGTTGTTGAATTGGTCGGTGTTGGGATTCTTTTTGGGATCTATCATTTCATGGGAGCAGTGCCGATATCAATTGAGGCAACGACAAAAGATTGCACAAAACAAAGTTGTTAAACGCCAAGATTGATTTTTTTGCCTCAATTTTTTTATTATTATTATTTTGATTGTTGATCACTCTGGGATTCTCTTTTTTTACTGAAACCGCTTTATCATGTCCTCATTGATTGGAGTGACTTCTTTCACGCTACTTGGTGCCCTTTCTGTTACTTCCGTCGTTGGGGCTGTAGTTTTCTCACCAATTATTCTATCGCTATTTATCATGTCGTGTCTTTTGTGGTTCACGATTCTCCTGGCGGTTGTTGGCTACCAATATCGGTCGAATGATGGAAAGAAGCGCACAGAGAGGCGGTTCTCAAGGCTGCGGAATTTTGCAACCCTGCGCAATCGTCGAGATCAGTGGAAGCTAGTTTCCAATCTCAATGCCAAGGATTATATGGCGCCTGAAGATCGGGAGAAGTTGGAAGCCAGACAGAGGCTGATCCGTGAACAACGTCGGGATCGTGCATTTGAACATGTTGCAGACAAGGTGAATGAAACGTTCCATGCGCTTTCTGATGTTCGACGTGAGCAACGTGAGCTGCATCAGGCGATCAATCCGTCTTTGGTCTCTGATTCTTCTTCCACGTCTCCTCCTCCATTGCCCCCAAGAGAGGAGGATCCGGAGTCTGGAGTTATGCCCAATGACCAAGTTGCGGAAGAGGATGCCATTCTTGGATAATTTGTAGTGAAGTAGGTAAAAGAGGTGACTCGGTTTGATGCATGTTTCATGGATGGCTCAATTCTTAATTGAGCTAATAAAAATAATTATGCCACTGGTTTCACGATAATCTCAGAAGCTTGTAAAATATTTTTGGATTCGGAAGTCGGAGTTCAGAAGTATCCGGCCCAGGAAGTCTGTGATATTCCCTTTCCACATATATACCCCACATTGTGTCACCCCCCTGAAATATGCGCGGCTACTGAATTGTAAAAATTACATAGTTCTGAATCAACATGGCCCCGCATTAGGGCTTAGATTTGGCGCCTTGGGAGATCAAGGCTGGGTTTAAATTTTGTGGCTGGCATTTGTGCCTTGGGAGGAGTTGACTTGAACACATCCTCTCTAATGGCACAATGTTTGGGAACCACCCGGAAAGGAGAGAGATGCAAACGTATGCTGAAAGAGGCTGAAAAGTTTTGCCATCAGCATAATGTTCAGGATTTAACATTGAGTATGAGCAAGCTCAGTGTATCGCCGACAGGCTATATATACATGTACGCGCTGGAGGGCGAATCCCATGTATATAACCATTCCAAGCAGAAATTCGAGCCGATCAATAATGGGACGGGAAGATTTTTGACCCGCATCTTTGACAAAAAGACAAAAAGAAGAACCCTTGTCAAAGTGGGCTACACGCTCCGAAGCCCGGAAATCCGGGTGCAAGAATGGACAAAACAATGCAATCGCAAAATCAGATTGTTGAGTCCAAAGCATAGTGCTAAATTCGATTACACCCGATTTGGCTGGAAAACCAAAAACCCCCACTCAAAAGAAGTGCTCATCCATGAGACCTTATTTAATAAATTTGGCAGGGGGCACGTGATGTGTCATGGCTGCGGCAAAAAACATTACGAATGGGTTGTTGTGGAGGGAAGTTTGGAGCCTGTGTTCAAGCTGATTGAAAGCGTTGTTTAAAAAGAGTTGGGTTAGCGTTACATCGTTAAATAAAGTTCGTTATAAAAATAGGAGAGGAGGGTCATATCAGCATACAACCGTCACGTCAGCAAAAGTTGGTTGGGTCTTGTCGTTGTGGGAATGGATAGCATTCTGAATGTATGATGTGTTTTCGCTGGGTTCATCAATGTCAGCTTCATCTTCGTCACTTTCATGGGTCAATTGTGGTTCGTCTTCATCGCTATTTTCTTCCTCTTCTTGTACAACTTGTGGTGAGGATTGACGATATGAAGATTGTTTATGATGTAATTGATATGTAGACGAAGAAGAGGTATTATAGATAGATTCAATAAGAGAATCTAGTAGGTTTGCATGAGACACCAGTATTCGCAAATCGTGGTCATGTCTGGATGCTTCTTGTGTCAGTTTGGCTCGGGCTCTTATTGCCAGATTATATGCTTCAGATCTGGTATGCATTATATGAGATAGGGACAATCGATTAGAACTCAGTAGACAATCTTCACGACGGATACAGGGTTCCTTTTAAATACTTCCGACATTGGAAAAAAAATTACCAAAAGAAAAAAAAAATATATATACGGAAGTCCGAGATGCTTTCTTTTCTTTTTCTAACTCGGCTACCGGAACTTGTAGTATCCGTGAGTTCATTCCGGTTTCGTCAACACTTGTACCAAAAGCTGTAAATTCGGATCCCGATTCCCCACTAAATATTATTATATGGGATTTTCATTGAATTTTTATGTAATAACCTTAATCAGAACAAGCTTTTAATAATAATTTGGTAAAGATTGTTCCTTTCAAATATGCAAAGGAGAGGATACGATTTTTTTTTCTCTTTTCTTTTTTCTTTTTTTTTTTTTTTTTTTTTTTTTTTTTTTTTTTTTTTTTTTTTTTTTTTTTTTTTTTTTTTTTTTTTTTTTTTTTTTTTTTTCTCATGTTGTCGATCTTCGACTGTCAAAAGAAAAATTCTCATTTCATTTCCAAACTTTTTCTCGCCTCACAGCAACGAAACCTTTCCTTTAATTACCGCTCAACGAGCCGCACGCAACCGTTCCGAGATAAAGTGAAACAATCTTTGTGAAATTCGTTGCCAAGACTGCAAAGTATGGTGTGAGAGTGCTCTGGACTTTGTTCTTTTCGCTGTTGGGAGCAACTAGAGTGAGCAACGGACCTGCGCATAACAAACTGGGTAATCAGGAGCGCAGGTAATGTCTAAAACCGCTCAATATTTTCCGATCGTCGGTATCGGCATTTCCTGCAGGGTTCGTTCATAAAAATTTTAGGCCCTTGTGTTGATACCAACGTTGTGTGAACATCGGATCATTGTTTCCAAATGGGGGTATGAACGGGTTTTTGAGGGTGTTTGCAAATAACCTATCATTGAAACCCCGTAAAAATTTTGAAACCAAGGCTGGGATTAATTAATAGCAAGCTAGGAATTGTGCCTTCGGCCGCTTTTCTTTTTTTTTTTTTTTTTTGTTCCGATAAGAATCAATCGAAGGGGAGCTCTCCTTTGCCGAGAATTTTTCCGTCACGACTGCCTCGCAAGGCTATTATCTTTACCCATTTTCGGAGACAGAACCTGCGGCCGAGGACAGTTAACTAGATGAAGACAGGCCGAGATGATTTTTCCGAAAGGAAGCAATTATGTACCCTCGCGGAGAATTGTTTAATTTAGCAAATGATAATAATAGGAAATCATAATAGAGTCTATGTAAGCATATGTGTTTATTTTCATACAGAAAGTAAGAGCAGTTCTTCGCATTTGCCTGCTGATGGTGGTTATACAACAGTTATTTAGATCATATAATGGCCTAGATACATATCCCTCTAAATAGGTAAATAGGAAACAATTGGCTTTTGAGAAGAATTAAGAATCTGAGGCGATTGCTGGAGGAAAACCCCATACTAGTAATTGTTCAAGAAAGAAAGCGCCGTGGTAATTGACGATATGGCGACATTCGCTGGAAACAATTAACGAAACAAAGCAAGAATGAAAGCTTCACTTCTGGAGAGTTTTTGTCTCGGTCTATGGCGGACTCTCTCAGCTTTATTTTTGGCTGTTTGGCTGGAAAAAGAAAGCCGTCGTAAGCAATTAACCAGAGAGCGGGAAAAAACTGGCAATTATTATAAGGGCAAAACTTAGTTCCGGTCCCCTGAAGAATTTTCGATGCCTCACGAAGCTACTATTTTTTACTTCTTTAGATAAACAAAGAAGCAGTTGGCTAGATTGCGACTATCCCAGGAAATTGACCTGTTGAATTAGCTGTTGTAGAGGATCAGTATACAGATAAATCATAGAATTATAAGAGAATTTTCTAGCGATGACTGCCTCGCAGAAGAATCTTTTTGTATCTTTTTTCGCTTCCTTTCGAAAAGAAAGGAGCTGCCTGTGGTGATGATTACATAAGGGAAGCAACAATGGTTGTTTCATGGATAATGCTTCTGTTTATTACTGCCTCTTAGTGCTAGTCATCGTAAGCAGTTACTTAGGCGCGATAAGCCAACTGGCAATTGCCGAAGCCACCAGACGGTATCAATTGTGGTAGGGATAAACGTACATAAAAATAGAATATAAGAATAACATAGTAGGAGATTTTTCAGGTCACGACTGCCTCGCAGAGCAACCTTTTTTGCTTCTTTTCGGAGAAAAAAGAAGCCGCCGGAGGCAATTAACTTTTTGTATTAATTATAGTAGGAGACTTAAGAGACAAATAAATAGCGCATAATGAGTAACATAGTAGGAGATATTTTCAGTTGTGACTGCCTCGGAGGCAATTAACTTGCAGGGAAAACAAGCCTAGGAGGCAATTAACACTTTTTATTAATTGTGGTAGGGGATTAATATACAAATAAATAGAAGATAAATAATAAGATCGCACAATAGTTCTAGACATCAGCGGTTCCGTCTCACGATAGCATGCCTATCTGAGGGAGTGACGATGGATGGTGAGACGAGCCAGCGGTCGGAGTTTTGGATTTTGTGCCACAAGTAGCAGCCGAATAAGAAGGAGGAGGATACGCAGGCTTCTTGACAAGAATGTAATCAGACGGAGCCATAGACTTCTGTATACCCACTTTACCGTCTAGGTCTTTAAGATCTACCACCGCTTTATTCGCAGTGTCCTCTTGGTCCAGCTCAACGTCTGAGATCATTTCATTGAACCAGCTCTGCTGGCAGGTCTTCTTCTTTTCGCTCTCATATCTGTCTATACTCGAGCTTAGAGAATCAAAGAGGTTGCCTAAACAAGCCACCCGGCGCAAGTCCATGTCTGGATTCGACGTCTCCTTGCGTAGCTTGTTGCGAGCCCGCTCTGCGTAGTAATATGTGTTAACCAACGATGACATTGTGGTGTAAAAGGATAAAATAAAAAAAATTTGGTAACGTGTCTATATGTTATAACAAATTATTTATCGCAATCAAACGCCTTTATATATATATATATATACTTGTCATCATTCGCACCAATGTGTCATACCCCTTATGACCACTCACAAACCGTGCCTTGTGAGCAATCTCCCATAATCGCCGCTTCGGGAAAATGGTTGTCAGCCGCATACCCCGGATAGGCCATATGTCTTGTGATCAACGAGGATGCGTTGCCCAAAACGGAGGCATTTGGAATGTTCTCAATTATTTTCTTTCCTCCGGGCCGAGGCACTCAAAGCCCGATCATTTTAATTATACTACTGCAGATTGGATAACTAAGTTGTTGGAATCAGAGTTTTTGATCTTATTATTATTATTATTAGCCCAGTAGCTGGTTTCGTATCTCGCCGACAGTTTAGGGGGGGTTCTCGCCAAAGTCCGTGAACGTGATGCCCCGGATTAACCAAGCCCCCCCTAGGGGGTGTGTCAAGGCAGCTAACGGAGATGAACCGTTGAGTGTTGTCTCGGGGAAGCGGCTCTTAGCACAAGAGATAGCCACAACCCTGAGAAAAAGCCTCAAAAAGGATGGAAGCGCGGGTCGTCTCCGGACCGTTTTTAGCGGGTTCTGTGTGGCGGTGAAGGGTCTGGTGGCTTTTTTTTTTTTTCCTTTTCAGATGAGGAAAGAAAAACGAGGGAAATTGGAAATAGGGTGGAGGCGAAGGAAGGACGACCAAGGGGATTGGACAGATTGTTATAGACGATATGATATATAGTATATTTAGCCCATAGACACAGAGTACTATCAGTACAAACAAACAAACTAACTAAGCAGCTACGGCAGCGGCAGCTGGAGCTGGTGAAGATTGCGTTTGCTCAGAAGCTGGGTTTGGGGTGAAGGAGAGTTGCTTGTCAGTCCAGATAGGAGTGACGGAAGATGGCTTTCCAACACCACAGTGGCCGCCACGGGCAGCCCAATCCTCGACTCTGTTGAGGGAGAGTTCGTTGAAGACATCGTCGAGAGCACTGACCAAGCCGTCACAAATCTCCTTGCCGTGGCCTGGAGTTGGGGTGATTCTCAATCTCTCATGGCCGATAGGGACAGTTGGATAGTTGATAGCCTGGACGTAGATGTTGTGCTTGTGGAGGAGGAGATCGGAGGCGGCCTTTGCCTTTTCAGCGTCTCCGACCAAGACTGGGATGATGTGAGATGGATTTGGAACAACAGGAATGCCACGTTGGGTCAATTGTTGCTTGACGTAGCGAGTGTTGAGCTGCTGACCGACTCGAGGCTTGTTGGTGTTGGCCAAGTACTCAATTGCAGTTTTGGCGCCAGACATGACTGATGGTGGAAGAGAGGTGGTGAAGATGAATCCTGGAGCATATGATCTGATCCAGTCAATGAAGTTGTGAGAACCGGCAACATAGCCACCGACATTGCCGTAGGCCTTACCGAGAGTAGCAGTGATGATATCCACGCGGCCCATGACATTTCTTGGGTTGTGAGTTTGGTTGGTAGCGTGATAATCAAAGTCCAAGTGTTCGGCGACCCCGGCCCCGTGAGGACCGTACATACCAACGGCATGGACCTCGTCCAAAAACGTCAACGCACCGTACTTCTCGGCCAAGTCGCAAATCTTCTCGATTGGACTGATAGAGCCGCACATGGAATAAACCGATTCAAAAGCAATCACCTTAGGAGTGGACTTTGGATACTGTTTGAGCTTGTTTTCCAAATCCTCGACGTCGTTGTGCTTGAAGATGACCTTCTTAGCACCGGAGTGTCTGATACCTTGGATCATACTGGCATGGTTACTTTCGTCCGAGAAGTAAACGAGACCGGGGATGCGTTGACCCAACATGGTCAAGGTCGCATCGTTGGCAACATAGCAAGACGAGAACACCAATGCGCTCTCCTTCTTGTGCAAGTTGGCGCAAACGGACTCCAACTCCATTGCACGTTGGTTGTGGCCGGCAATATTTCTGGTACCACCTGCACCGGCACCATATTTGTCCAAGGTGCGGTGCATGGCTTCCAAGACTTGTTTGTTACCTCCCATGCCGAGGTAATCGTTGGAACACCAAACGGTGACCTTGTCTTGTTCTCTAGCTCCGTGAGCTCGAGGGAAATCCTTGGCCAATCGGTTGATGTTGTTGAAAAATCGATAAGATTTGTCCTTGCGCTTACGATCAAGTTCAGTTTGGTACAGAGATTCGTACTTGAACTTGGTTTCAGTAGCTGGCTCGCTGCACTCTTCAACTTGAGTCTTGGTGGCCGGCTTCTCGTACAAAGTTCTAGCTGCTCGTCGTTCTTGGACAACAACTCGGTCCTGAGCAGGCTTGGATGGTGTGGAGTAATGAGCCCGAGACTCAATAGCGCCTCCCATCACCGGACACTTTCCAGCCATGGAAGTCAACTTGGACTTGGAAGAGAGGCTACGAAGGGTAGCGGTAGAAGTATTGTGTAGAAATGGACACACGTTCTTGGCTTGTCGAACAAACTCCATTATAGCAAAAATCGGGAAAAAAAAATGGGGTTGTGTTGCGAATGAAGATTCAGTAAGATTCAAAAGGCTCTTTTCGGCTACCCTGTGTATATATATATATAAGTATCACACTCAGATTGTGAAAAAAAAAAAATAGAGGAAAAAGAAAAAAACTCCATATTGGGAACTGCCGCGTCACAATTGCCGCGCAATTCCGTCCCCACAACCAATCACATTCATTACAAATAAGATATTCTGTCGGACAGGCCGGTGTGACGGTATCCCGGTTCTAGATTCGTAGATCGCCTGAGTTTCAGGGATTTATATAATGACCTGAGAATCGACAATTGTTTGGGCTGAAAAAAAAAAAAAGGAACAGCATTCGGATTTTAGTTTCATTATTATTATTTATTTGCTATATATATATACTACTTTTAGAAATGTGAACGTCCCTTTTTTTTTTTTGTTATTATTATTTTTGTCTGTTTGTTTTTTAATAATTCTAGAGCCTCTCACTCAGCCCGTTCTCCACCTTTTTTCTTTGCGATGAAGTACCGATTATCACTCCAGATCGTCCTAATTTTACCCCTCTAAGATTTTGAATTATGACGTCTCCAACAAAGATCCCAATAATTTATATCATAGTTGGTTTGTAGAAAGACGATTTGTACAGGCCAGTGGCGTTATATTGTCGTGATAATAACTTTGTTGAATGAATAAAATAATAGAAACTAACCATTGATCAGCCACACACTCTCTATTTACAACGCCCCGATGAAATAAATAGACTATCATAAGCCTTGATATGGATCAACTGGGCTTTGTTTTGACCCACACGTAGATTAGTTCAGGCAAGTCGCAAGTAGAGAAGATTGTCATGTTGAATATGCCAATTGCAGAAAGAAAGATCAAACATGCTTGTGATAGCATCGACCTATTTGGGCGTAAATTGAGCAACCGACACCCCGCCCTGAGTGAATTGATTATCCAATGAGCCAGTGGATGAAAATAGCAATGCAGGGGCTGTCAATCATTCAGTGCCAAGTAACGTCCCCCGTGTATATCATCGAAGATATGTCACAAAAAAATACTAAAAATAAGCTTGTTCAATTACCTCCACTATATAATAATAAAAGATTATACAAACGATCAAGTGTTCATATAAGTAGATGGGTCAACACCTTCCTCTGGGAATGGGGCGATGTTGACTTCAAAACGCTCCTGGATCTTTTCAAGGACCTTTGATTCTTCATCGTTGGAGACGAAGGACACAGCAAGACCCTTGGTACCGAATCTACCAGCTCTACCGACACGGTGAAGGTATTGATCAGGTTCAGGTGGTAAATCGTAGTTAATGGCAAGATTAATTCTTTCGATATCGATACCACGACCAAACACATCGGTGGAGACACAGATACGCTTGTTGAACTCCTTGAAGGACTTGTATCTGGCGATACGTTCTTCTTGAGGAATACCACTGTGCACGGCAATGGATGGGAAGTTACATTCGTTCAACAATCTGCTGAGTTCATTGGCACGAGAAGTGGACTTAACGAAGATGATAACTTGGTTGAATTCAAGAGTATCCAACAAATCATTGAGTCTTCGGTTCTTCTCCTTTTCTTCCAACTTGACAAAGTATTGTTGCAAACCGTGAAGGGTGAGCTTGGTTTCGTCGTCAACGTAGATCTCCAATGGGTTTTGCATAAACTTCTTACAGATTGGTCGAATTTCCTGACTCAAGGTGGCAGAGAACATCATAACTTGCTTTTGGTGAGGAGTGGCTCTGAAGATTTCTTGCACATCTCTTCGCATGTCGACTTGTTCCAAAACCTTGTCACATTCGTCAATAACAAAAGTCTTGACATTGTTCAATCGCAAGTACTTGTCTCTGACAAGAGCGTTGAGTCTACCTGGAGTGGCAACGACAATGTGTGGAGAAGTCTCCTTGTTCTTGATAATGTCGATGTCCTTTTGAATGGAAGTACCACCGTAGAAAACAGAGGTTCTCACATCTGGCAAGTACTTGGAGAATCTAGCGTATTCGTTCTTGATCTGATAAGCCAATTCTCTGGTGTGACAGAGAACGACGACGCTGACTTCGCCTGGAACTGGGTCGATTTGTTGCAAAGTGGCAAGTACGAACACAGCAGTCTTACCCAAACCGGACTTGGCTTGACAAACCACATCGGTACCCAAGATACTTTGTGGAATACAGACTTGTTGGACTAGAGAAAATTGTTGTTAGTAAATTGGCGCATTCAATAGTTTTTTGAACAACAATCCACAAGAGAGAGACAAAAAGTGATAATGAAAAAAAAGAAAAGAAGACAACCAAATTAAAGCAATGACAAAGCAATTGTTAAAATGTCATAAACTGCATCACAACCGATACAACGGTTTTTGAAAATGATCGAAAAAAGATCACTGAAATATTACCAATCATTTTTTTCTTATTAAAAAAAAAAAAAAAAAAGATTGATCAAGAAAAAAACACAAAAAACATGGAGTCGTGTAACTAGGTAGTGGGTCAATCTACCTCAAATTTTTCCTTCTCATTAACTCTTCGCCTCTCTTGCGTCATGCCGATGTCTTGTAATAAAAAATACTAACCCTCAGATGGATGTTCAAAACCGCAATCGGTAATAGCACGAGATAATTCAGGCTTCAACAAGAAGTCCTTGAAACCAGTAGAGTGGATACCAACATAGGATCCCTTCTTATCACCATTTTCTTGTTTGATAATTGGCTCATCATCGCCACCAGCAGTACCGTCACCTTCAGCCTTGGTGCTGGTGTTGTTGGTTGGAACGGCGATTTCTTCGCTATCAGAATAGTCGAGAAGCTCTTCTTCACCTTCGTGTGACATTGTATTGTTGTTAAAGACTGATTTTTTTATCGTTAATAATCCTTATTCCAACCGCGTTTTCAACACAAACATACCAAATAAAACTAGCTTACAAATAAAATTCCTCGGTTTACACGAACACTTCCGCACAAATAAATATTATTCACAAAAAATTCGTTCACCTAAATCGAGTCGGTGTTTCGTGATTCTTTCGTGTATACTAAAAGAAGTGGTGGAAAAGGAAAGGAAATTTCACTCGTCCTGTTGTTGGGACAATGAGTCCTCGACGTGCCGCACCAAATCTCAGAATCTGCCACATAAAAATTTTGGCAGTTGGTTGGCGTGCGGCTCTGACTGCGAAAGCCAGTAGGAACGTTCCTGACCATCATCACAAATTTGATTTTTGGTATTATATAATTTTTGATGCTTAATTTCATTACGGCATTGAGCAAGCGGGGATTTTGTATATATATTTTGTATTTAATCAAGGAATGTTTGTATCACTTGCAAGTTGATAATGCCATTCATTCAATGACCACCACCACAGTGTTTATTTTAGCTCAAGACCATATTGAAAACATCCTATATGTTCATGTCAGATCGAACAGAAAAATACTATATATGGTGCGATGCCAGTATAACTGCACAAAGAGAATAGGATATATACATATACATATATATATTACAAATCTGTAGTATCATAAATCATTTCAATTACCTTCTTTCATTTCCTGTAATCTCGTCAGAGCTTTTGGATGCTTCTGGGCAGCTGCCTTGAGATACCATTTTCTAGCTTCGTCCACATCAGAACGAACACCAATACCAACTTCAGTGAAATATCCGAGTGCGTATTCTGCCTTTGCCAATCCCTTTTCTGCTGCCCTGCGGGCCCATAAGTAAGCCTCGGTATCAGACTGTTGCAGGATACCTTCTGACCCAGTAAGATACCAACCACTGAGAGCTAATTCGGACTCTGGTTCACCCTTCTCTGCTGCCTTACTGTACCATGCAATACTTCGCTTAGGATCAATGTTGCATCCAAGCGTGCCATATTCGTAAGAACAACCAAGGCGGAATTGAGATGGCGGATAGCCCAACTTTGCCGCTTGGAGGAATAATTCAAATGCCTTGCGTTCGTCTCGCTGAATGACAGTGGCCGTTCCAATATCATTGACTGCAGACATGTCAAGGTTATCCACTCGTTCATATAACAATCCAAGTTCATGCACTGCATGCGGAGTGTCTCCATCAGCCTTTTCAGCAGCACGCTGCAACCAAGTCACCGCTTCTGCAAAACTCTTTGGTTGGCCCAGATAGCCCTTCAATGAAATCATTCCCAATTTGTACATGGCAGAGACGTCACCGAAATGCGCTGCTTTTCTGTACCACATCAGCGCCTTTTGGGTATCCTTCCTTGTGCCTGCACCCAGCTCATTACATACTGCAGCTCGATATGCAGCTTCGGGATGATCCATTTTGGCCGCCTTATTATAGAGCTCATACGCCTTATCGTAATCAACCTCCAACCCCAGTCCTCCGGAACTGTAATTAGAAGCTAAAAAGAACATTGCATCCGGATATTGAGAATGTGCCAATTTTTTGGCAATCTTGTACGCCTGGACTGACCACATTTCCTTATTTTTCTTTTCCGACTTTGGATCGCTGTAACCTGATCGGGATGGCGTGTTAGGGTCGGAATACTTGTTCGCCAGGGCAGTACATGCTTCAACAAGTTTTTTGGCCAATTCCAATTGTATTCGCGGATCATGAGATCTGTTTCTAGCCTGCTGTCGGAAATTTTCAAACTCGTCTACCGTTAGTCCTTTGGTCTTTTCAATTTCGTTAGACGTTTCACTGGTAGTATATTGCCTTCGTGGTGGAGGTTTCTTTTCTGCCGCCGCTTCAATTGGCATTTGGTTTGCTACGTATGCCTGGGTATGAGGGGGTGCCCCAGTTTGAATTGGAGGAGGTCGATGCTTTTTCTGGATCTGTTGCTGATCTTGCGGCGGTCCATGATGATACGAAGGTTGCTGCTGGGGAGAAGGAGAGAACATCCTTTGACTCTCAGCAACTGGTGGACGGGGTGGAGGTGCAAACTGCTGCTGCCGAGAGGAAGGTGGTTCTTGTGGAGCCATTTGTCGCTGTTGTGGTGGAATTTGAGTTTGGGAATGCGGAGGTGGTGGTTGTTGCTGTTGTTGTTGCGGTGGAACTCTGCGCAAAGGTTGGATATCAGATTGATAAGGAGCTTGGCCATTTGGGTTTAATGGAGGAATTGATTCCAGAGAGGAGGGGTTTGGCTGCACTCCATGGTAAGGGTCAGATGAATCGCTAATTCTCCCTCGATCAGAAGACGCTCCTGTGGAAGAAGTGACTTCATCAAGATACATATTCACCAAATCGTCACTTCTTGCACTTGATGGGGACACTGGTCCATTATTATGGTACATTTGATGAGGACTTGGTGGTGACCGATCATAAACACCACCGCCACCATAATTGTCGATGCGGTCCTCGTCTGAAGTCGGAGAAACCATCATATCTCTTCTGTACTCCTCGGCCAAAGAAGAGATGTTTGAGTTACCCACAGTTGAAGAAGGTGGGATTTTGTTGGTAGATATTTTGGTATCCCCCCTCCCAGCTCTGGGGCTAACTACCACCCGATCACCATTGTGATCGTCTGAGCTTACTGCTGTGGCAGGTGGACTCGTTGGCTCTTGAGGCGGTCCCCGAGCTGCTGCCGGCTCCTGATAGTGTCGGGGCTGAGGCATTACAAATTGTTCAGGACTCTTTCTGGACATTGGAGGTTGTCCTCCAGGAGAATCTGGTCTTCTAGTAGAAGCATATGGAGCTACTGGAGGTCCTGGTGACGCTGGTCTTCCATTAGGTTGTGCATACGGCGCCATTGGAGGTTGGCCAGGTGAAGCGGGTCTGCCATTAGGTTGTGCATATGGGGCTACTGGAGGTCCTGGCGACGCTGGTCTCCCAGTGGGTTGTGCATATGGAGCTAATGGGGGGCCCGGGCCAGGCGATGCTGGTCTTGCATCCGGTTGGGCATATGGAGCCATTGGACCTGGTCCAGGAGATGCGGGGCGACCATTTGGTTGCGCATATGGGGCCATTGGCGGTTGGCCCGGTGAACCAGGTCTTCCATTGTGCTGTGCGTACGGGGCCCTTGGCGGTTGACCTGGTGAGGCGGGCCTTGGATTAGGTTGAGCATAAGGAGCCATCGGAGGGCCCCGCGGAGGACCACCTGGCGATGCGGGTCTGTTATTAGACGCATAAGGAGCGACGGGGGGTCCCGGATACTTCATCATATTAGGATCTCGATGTGACGGAACTGCTGAATTTGATCTCGGTTCGGGTATTCTATGTTGCTCGCGATGAGACGGAACTGCAGAATTCGATCTAGGGTGTTCGGGTCTAATTTGATTGTCTCTCATGGACAAGTCCCTCATCCCTGCACTCAGGTCTGGCTGGGATCTGGAGCCGGGATACGCTTGAATTGTGTTATAAGGACCCTGTGTAGCCATATCATGAGTTCTGCTGGGAGGAGGCATTCCACCCGGATAGTTCCTGTGCTGCACATCGTGAGAATGCTTTCTGGGACCTGGACCTGGAGCCTGTCCAGATGGGTCCTTGGATGGTCTTCTAGGAGGCGGAACTTGTTGCGGATCTCTTGATGGTCTTCTAGGAGGTGGTGGATATCGAGGGTCGCTCTGAGGCGGCGGAGGCGGCTGTCGTGTTCCCGGGCCATGGGCGGGGGACTGAGGTCTCTGCCTCATCATGTATTGAGGTTCAGGCGGCTGATTTGGTTGCTGGTATCCTTGGTAGGCATCATAATATTGTCGGGATTCAGGGGGGTATTGCGATGACATTGTGAAAGATCAAAAAAATTTGCAAAAATGAAGGAATAATAAGACGTCGAACCCTCAGTCGAGAATCTAAGAAACGAAAAGAGAAATAACAATAATAATAATAATAAATGAGACCCCGAAGCTGTTCAAAATTCAAGGCGGTAATTAAAACAAGGTTTTTAGAAAAATCTGCAGAATTAGATTAATTTTGTCGCAAAAAATTTACAAACCTGTGGTCCGGTCCTCCATATACTTACAAGAAATAAGGGACGAAAGGAGCGTTAGAGATATATAAATACCGCCCTTAATTTTTTTTTCTATAAACGCCGTTTTCAAAATGAGAGACTTATTCTCCAAAAAAAAAAAAATGAGTGTGGGCTGAGGAAATTGGGTAATTCAGCAGTGTGTGGGAATGTGAGTTTAGTGCTGTGTGCGAAACGTCCCATCGTGTTCGCATGCGTCTCGAGTCGCCGATCGTATCCGCAGTATTGTTAGCGGATGCGCGAGCACGCGACGTCGTTTCAGAGTTAAAACGTTTCCGGAGAGGCCTTCTGTCTTTTTGTCTGAAATAAAGAGGAGATCGGTTCAATTGTATGTCAAGATATCATTAAATTACAAAAATTACTCACGAGAGACGTCACGGCCAAAGATCTTAACCTTGCACCAATCCATCAAGACAAGAGCCTTGTTTCTGACGGAGAAGCACATGGAGATGTAGGCAGATCTCCAGAAGATGTAGGTCATACTACCACCAGTAGCAAAGTTACCGTCACCAAAGATTGCCAAGTCGGCAACAGCACGTTCTGAGCCAATGTAGGCCAAGGAACCTTGGTGGGAATATTCGAATGGCAGAAGAGACTTTGTTCTTCGTAGTCTTCTGGTCTTCAATTCGATTTCATGAAGAACGTTGCGTCGTTCAGCGTCGTCAGTGGCGGCTTCAGAAGTCTTTTCGAGCTTCTTGATTTCACCTTCGAGGTCCTCGGCACGGGACAATTGGTTGAACAAGCCACCCAAATAAGAACCCTGTTGAGAAGCCACTTGGGCAGTTGGTGCATACTTAGTTGCAGTGCAGTCACCAATAGCCCAGACACCTTCGGTGCCTTCGACAACAAGATATTCGTTCACCAAAAGACCTCTCCTGGAGTTCTTTTGAGATGGAATCTTGGACATGAGCTCTCTAACCACTGGGCGGACGGCGTTACCGGTGGCCCAGACAAGCAAACCATATGGCATTTCAACGGTTTCCTTGGTTCCGTCTGGCTTGGTGGCTTCGGCAACAACAGTGTCCTCAGTCACCTTCTTAACCATAGTCTTGGTGAGAATGGAGATCTTCTCCGCCTTCATTTGCTTTTCAGTGTAATCGATCAATTGCTTGGAAAATGATGGTAAAACGTTAGGCAGGGCTTCAATAAGAGTCACCTTGAAGTCCTTGGCGATATCTGGAACCCACTTCTTAAGATCGTCTTCGAAGAAATCTTGCAATTCAGCCGCAAATTCGACACCAGTTGGACCACCTCCGACAACAACTGTGTGCAGGAGACGCTTACGGTCCTCATCGTCCAAGTTCTTGAACGAGGCACGTTCAATACAATCCATAATCTTCTTTCTGATCTTTTGAGCGTCTGGGATTTCCTTCAAGAACAAAGCATGATCCTGAACACCTTCAATTCCGAAAGTGGAGTTCATAGCTCCAACACCGATAACAAGATAGTCGAAGTTAATGACCTTTTCGTCACGCTTGTCGCCTTCGTTCATGTTGACAGCATCCCGGATAACAACTTGTCTGTTTTCGTAGTCGATGCTTTGTGCAGAGGCTTCATAGTATGTAACATCGGTTTGCTTGTTTCTGATAATTCCTCGAATTGGTTCCATGATGGATCGGTGTTCGACGGTACCAGTAGTACAGGATGGCAGTAATGGGGTGAACAGGAAGAAATTTCGTGGGGAGACAACAACAACATTGTAATTAGAGGTGTCAATCTTCTTCAATAAGGACACACTACCCCAGCCACTGCCGAGGATAACCAATGTCTTCTTGTTAGGATCCGGTGGTGCCAATGTGGCCTTAGGATGACTGATATCATAAATTGTGTAACCAACATAACCCAGTGTACCCAAGACGGAAATGTAGGTCACTCTCCACGCTGTCTTCCAGAACCCCCATTTCTTCTTCTTATTACCGTTGTCTTGCTTCACCTCCTCTGCGGGTTCAGCAGCATTCTTCTTTTCCTCCTGAAATCGCATTGCTGACATATTCAGCGACCGTCTATACCCAGTCAATGAGTTGTTTGACATTGGATTAATTCGACATGCGCGAAGTCCTCCAGTCCTGGGGACTCTACAAATTGTTCTAGTGAACATTACTTCTCTCTTTGTTTAAAACTCAAGCAGTCAACAATGTCTTTCCCAGAGCAAATAAAAAGAATTAAATTGAATTCAATCGAAAAAATCAGAAAAGAATTCCCTTTGGTTTTATATAATTCACAAAGAAAAAAATAAAAAAATTAATTCCTGTGTTGTGGGAGCTGCTGCGAATTTATATAACAATAATCGAGAGGAGAGAGAGGGAAAAAAAAAAAAAAGTGTTGCCTTTACTGATTACCCACTCTACTCCGTCCGTCATTGTGCCTGTGGGCGGCTGCGCGTTATTTGTCATAACTCGTGAGCCGCACGAGATCCCTTGAAATTATCGGAAAAAAAAAAGTATTACATTTTTGATCATTTACATGTATATATGACGAGTTTTGATACATTTTTGAATCCTTGGAGGAAACTGCGGGGGGGGGGATGGTAAATTTTACGTGTATAACTAATAGAAAGGACTAGTAAATTTTTCACAAATCCTCTCCGGCATACAGTGCACCTTGCCGATAAAAATAACCGGAAAAATAGAGAATTGTATTGTTCCGGTATAGGTTTACTGATAAGTGCTTGGTTCTTGCAGTGAAGCAATATAATTGGTTGATGCGTACCCCTCATCTGTGCTCACCTATGCTGCCGCCGGAATACGCGGCCCCGGTTATATGAGGCTGTTCAGAATCTAGCTCCTTTTAGACCACGATAATGATGATTCATCAGAGTGTCGAGAGCTCCCCTGGTTTTGTCTCTTCGGATCTATTACATGTTGAGTATTTCCTTTTGCAAAAAAAAGCCACACCTATGTGCCTCTGACTCGGACTGGGAGAAGAAAGGTTGTGCGGCGCAGAAAGCGTTATGAGCTAAAGGGAAAATAACGTATATTTTAGTTCTGTCACCAATGCCCCAATGCAATTCATTTGACGTTGATGAGAATTCGGCTGTCTGGAAATTAGAGTAATGGCCATTGGCATTATAATTATTAGTCAATTGCCAGGTTATTATCGTTGTTCCTGTTGCGCCCCACAGGCCGGCTCCACTCGAGGTTTGAGACACAATGCCATATTCTCGGCAAGCCTGCAAAAAATCTCATCGCGATCGTGGACGAGCCTTCCAGATGCGGAATATATAGCCGCGGAAATCGTCGTTCTGTAGGTGCGGCGACTTGATATATGATGATTAATCTCACTCATTCTGTCACCTTTGGGGGGCTTTTTGTATTTTTGCTTTTCTGTTTTGTTCTTGTAGAATCCTTTGTTTATTTGATATAGTTGGAGTTAACGAATATATAGTGCGGGTTATTATTCTGCGGATTTCCATACAGGGGGTTACTTTAGTCGGTTCGGCAAAGGACACTCCGTTGAGGACGATACATCAAGAATAAATTTCAACTTATAGAGAGATGATTTGAACCATGTCGTAGATTGGGATTGTGTGCTCTTGGGTGTTGATTCTGTTAGTTCTGTCTGATCCATTAATAGAAGCATATATGCACGATAAAAGGGATGTCTATGGATTCAAGTAAAAATGGAATTCTATAAATTTATAAATACCACCAGGATCAAGTGACAAAGTTATTTCAATAAGTTGCACACACAATAATGTGATACTTGAACGTTGTTTGCAAACTATTCAGCATGATTCAAGCTAGTTTGGCGTATAGAATAATAATAATAATAATAATCAATTTACTCCTGTGTACATAATTTAAATCAAATAGATACATCAAGCAGGATAATTCGTTCATTGGCCCACTCCAGGCGTTACAGCATGTTGAAAATTCATATGATGGCGATGGCGCTGGATTTCCCTCATAAGACTATGAGCATGTAGGAAAACCTTAACGTATGGCGAGATAGAAC
>PPJG02000005.1:279900-397425 GCA_003705695.2 Blastobotrys serpentis | reverse complement strand
ATATAAAGGCAGCAGATTTCCTGTTTTCTGCCTTTTTTTTTTTTTTTTTCTCCACTCATTACGGAATGAGTATAATACCTTCTCTAGAGCCTTTCTGGGGTTTTTCTCCCGCTCACGCACTCAGCCAAGCCAAACCACACAAACACCTGTGTATGTTGTGGGAGACCCATAAAACTCGAAAGCTAGGTCGTTCCGTTGGTCTATCTCGAACAATTGTCTGTGAGTTCCAATTGAATATAGTCCTGTAGAGTCAATTAGCTGTCCCCTTCGGAATTTCAGCCCGGAAGAGATGCTCAGTTGCCAATCTAGCTTCAATATCTTTCAACCCGTCAATGAACATTTAGTAATTAGCACTTAGCAATATGCTACTGGAAGAGCGTGGGGTACTATTTTTGTTATGATGCATTGTGTCCGCTAGCTTGTTTGTAGGCGCCTTTTTTTTTTTCCAACGACGAAGGTAATAGTTACACCTCTGTCTCTACTCTCGTAACTGCTCCGTACACCCTACTTTGGCCTACACAATTGTATAGGTTGGGCCATAACCTACGGGCGCCGGGTGTATTTATCATGTGTGTTACGTAATCCGTATGCGATGATGCGCGTCCCTACTTTTATATTTGAAGGGAGGTGTCGAGGAAAGAAAATAATGAACTAAAAAGGTGGTGGAAGTTGTTGGCATCAAAACTTTTCAATTATTTTCATAACATGTCGTCATTTCTATCGAGCTCTCCGGCACGCGAGCCATCTTCACCTCACGAGAGAGGTGGGACAAGAGTCACCCCTATACGGCGGACCAATCGACCTTTTGACGATAAGTCCACGCCCACCAAACTTCGACAAAGCAGAAACGCCCAATTCGAAGAACATTTGCGACAGAGGAGAGGAGGCAATGCATTGAAAGTACGAGGTGGAAGCGAGAAAATGGCAAACGAATATTTAAGGCTCGATTATGAGAATACAATTGCCAGTTTAGAGCACGAAGCAAAGTTACATGAACCCATCCCTGAAGATGGATATGGCTACAATGAGGAACTGGATGAAAACGTAAAGACCGAGCAGGACCTATTGGAGGAAATGTTACGTAGGGATAATGAAGAACTGGAAGCTTTGACGGCTACCCAGGATCAGCAGGCGGCAAAATTACAACAAATAGCCGACGCACTACAGGATGACAGTGATGTTGAGATGGGCTGAAATAATATATTCAATCCATCTTCCGCTAGATTATTTACACAGTCAGTTTATATCAGTCGCATCAGTTTCATGCGTGAGTATATATCTGGGAATATCTCAGACCCATGTTCCAACGAGGATGGATAATGATCCCACCACTCTTGCAGATGATTTGGCGAAGTGTACACTGGTTGTAGCGCTCTGACCCCCTGACCGAGATTACCAGTGTACCCAAGAATCCAAGCTAATGGCTCCAGAAATTCTAATGTAGGGTGCCCATTCATGCCGTTTCCACCAATTCCATCTTTTGCTATTTTTTTGGCAGAGATGCGAAGTAAGAACGCCACGAGCAATTGCGTATTGATACCTCGAAAAATAATCTTCTCAGGGTCCAAAGTACATAGAGATTCGAGGCGCATACTCTTTTCACGTTGGTATGTACTTTTGGTAGCGGCAATTGGAATCAGTCCTGTGGCCATGGTGTTGAGACTTGGTAGATGTATCCGGAGTTCATCGGAGTCAAATATGGGTGCTTTGGCCGGATCTGTGCTGGTCCAAAGAATCGAAATAGTATCAATATAATCTTCAAGAAGGCCCTCACAGCCATGCTTTCGGCACCACAATGTTGCAGCTCTCAATACCAAGTGCGGTGTTATTATTGGTGGAGGCAGGGGTGTAGCTTCTAGATATGTGGTAACGTATACTCTTATTCTTGGTATTTTGGGCCATTGCTTGCTTATTGTTGGAAGTCCAAGTCTTTTGGCAGTTCTCAACTTCGGGTCTTTTGCTGCTGCTAACGCAATGATTGGTAGCAGATGCTTTGTGTCGCTAGAGGGGTCATCGGAATCAAACACAATTGGCTGTATCTTGTAACTATAACATGTAATTAGACAATCTGAGAAGCTGGCAATTGAATTGATTGGGTATATTTCTCCAAGATCATGTGTGGCTCGGAGGCCATCGTTATTGAGCATCGCCCACGCTGCTGTAACATATAGCGAGGCCAGCCTCCAGACGAAGCGATGTGGACTAAACGATACGCTAGAAAGTTTCGAAACCAATTTCCGCGCATCTGACCCCAGAATATCTGTTCCCGACGGATTTGAAAAATGTACATTGATATCACGGCACGCTCTCACAACCTGTTTGCTCAGCGTCTTATTCCCTAAAGGCTGTGCTAGAGGACTGAGTTTAAGATTATATAGGACTGGCGAACTTTTCGAATTGATTGGGTTAGTCGAAAATTCAATCGGAACTTGAGTTGGGCGGAATAGACTACTAGTTTTACTGTAGTTGATGCATTCTTGTGAACTTTTTGGAGTTGGAAATGAGCTGCCATTGAATCGAATTTCTACATGGTTATGATGTATCCTTCCTGACAACCGATGTCTGTCGTTAGGAAAACGTGACGACAGCGGTATGTGAGACGATGAATCACCATTATCACTACTGGGGGCCTTGTCTTCGCAAGTCATTTAGGGTTCAAGTAGAGGTTACTAATTAGTTGGAGGGGCACCTAAGGGCATCCTTGTTCTTGCTGGCTCTGACATTATCCAAACACGGCAATTTATTTTCGACGGATTAGGCAATAGAAATATTTTGAAAATAACGCATTTATGAATACTATAATTTTTACGGGCCCAACTATCTATCCTGGACGTATGTATATACTCGGGGGTTTTCACCATTTTGCGAGAGTGTGTTATTATATGGAAAACTTTGCTAACACGACGTTCCATTGAATAGTTTAACGTTCCATTTTTTGAATTTAATTTCAATATATATGTATATATTTTAATAATCTTATTTCCATTGACGGGTGATCTGTGAATATTCTTACCTATCATCCAATACTAGCACTTATAAAGACTTTATAGATGTATCTTGCAACACTAAATGATGTCGGTTAACAAAGATTTGTGTTCTACGCAATCATAATCTATGGATTTTATACATCTGCATGTACAAACGGACTAATGCCTGATATGTGATGAGCAATGACTTATATAATAAGTCACAGAGAAGTATAAAATTTTATCTAAATAAATTCGAACCAAATTCCGTGGTATCTATAAAGATAAATATACCGATTCCCACAATAGACATCTCCATGTTAGTACTTTCATCTAGGTTCGCTTTCGATATATAGTGGAAGTGCATTTCAAAGGTTTTGGCCGTAGGGTGTATGCTCAACGAATGGAAAATCAATATTTTTGCCATCAGAAGTTATTCCAGATCATTCTGGGAAATCACCTTCATTGACTTACGTCTCTAGGTTTTAATTGATTCGTCATCGCCAGCGAAGAGATAACCTGCAGAAAATTGCCTCTAACCGTAGATCGATGAACAACTTTGTCAATTGGGGCCCAATAGGTTATTTTAATCTTCTTGTTATCGGGGAAATCTAGACCGAACCTAATGAGATATATAATAATCAAATCCCGTGCGAGAATTCAATTGGCTCAAATTGATGAGGTCACACAGCTATTAACCGGATGAAGTCTGCCAAAATAGCTACGCGCACGCGAATATTTAATATATAATGATATTCAGGGTCCTGCATTAAAAGTAATATCATTTCGGGTACAAATGTTCACCACGAGGTATTATAAGTACAGTTATACCAAAAACAATTGATTAATTTTTTTTTTACTCATAATGATGAGAGATAGCGATCCGAATTGCAATTTGCTCTTCAGACAACTGGAAAGTGCCTCTACGAATTGCCTGCTACCAACCATGTGGATTCGAATCTACACAACCGAATCTATATAATTGTACGGTATTATAATTCCTTGAATTTGGGTGAATATCCCCGAAAAAAGAAGCTTCACGATTGCGAGAAATCCTAAGTAGAATGATTTGCGAATATTTTAAGGTCGATTTTATTCTTCAGGCCCAATATAAACTGTAGGTCACAACCAAAGTGCTGGGAAGAATTGATTCGCCAGGTATGTTCTATTTTTCATCTGCTTTCGATTGGCGTCCTGCAAAGGGTCAATTAGTTCTGCCGCACAATCAAAATTGTTGAAAGAGTTCTGCGGGCGGTTTATTCCCGAGTTCTCTATATGGTAATGAAGGACATCTTTTGGGAATCTGGGTTATACATTAGAGAAGAGGCTTTCTGGCAGAGATTTGTATTAAGAAGAAAACATCACAATATTCTGTTGAGTATATTTCGCTTTGGTCCCGTTATGAGAATTATATAAAAAAGCGAATTAACGGAACAGTTGACAGGAAAGACACTAGTGATAACGGAATGAACAATGATTATTCGTTTTATTATCAGTCAAAGGCACTTAAGAAATCTGTTCTGGCGTCCTTTTACCAATTGCTAAACCTGATCAACACAGAGTCAATGGTCGACATAACTCTAAGCCTTCCATCATCAAACCAACTATTAACATCAAAGTATATATATGGTCAATCGTTAGGAGAACAAGATTCGTAACTATCTATTATTTTCAAATTTTACTACTGTAGAATGGTGCGGCTGAAATGATTACCGTGACGGGAAAAAATTTGGTGCGTCGGGAAAAATGAAAAATTAATTTTTCAATCTAGACGTTATCATTATCAACATTATGGCTGTCACGAAGCGAGAAACCAAAACATCCAAGCGTAAGCTTGGAGAAGTTGACAATGGAAAGTCCAAGAAAGTCAAAAAGTCTGTGAAAAAGCAAGAAGAGGAAGAAGTTCCATCTTCTAGCGAAGAGGAGGTTGACGATGAAAAGATGGAATCTTCCGACTCTGACGAATTAGATGAAAGTGAAGATGAATTAGACAACAGCGAAGAAGAAGAAGAAGAAGACGAATCAGCTGAAGACAACGAAGACGGTGAAGTTGATGAGGAAAAAGCTCAAAAGTCAAAGGAATCCAGAGCGGAACAAAAGCGATTGCAACAAGAACGTAAGCTTAGCCGACCTCATGGTGAAAAGATTCAACACATCAAAAAGTTATGGGAAAGTTTGAGAGTTAAATCAGGCATCACCCCAGAAGCCAGAAAGAAGCTATCTGATGAAATTTGGAATCTTACCAATGATAATATCAAGGATCTCGTTTTGAAACATGATTCTACCCGTGTTATTCAGACTCTCTTGAAATATTCAGGAAAGGAAAGACGTCTTGCTATTACCAAAGCTTTAAAAGGCTCTTATGTGGAATTAGCCAAGAGCAGTTACGGGAAGTACCTTTTGGTCAAGCTCCTTCATTATGGATCCAAGGATGTCCGCACTGAAATTTTAAATGAGTTGCATGGTAGTTTCAGAAAGCTTATGAAGCACAAGGAAGGTGCATATGTCATTGAAGATGCTTATAGAGACTATTCTACTGCTGCCCAAAAGAGACAGATCATTAGAGAATTCTACGGATCTGAATTTGCTGTCTTTAAGGATTATGCTGACGATAAGACATTGAAGGACATTATTGCAGAAAGCCCAGACAAGAGACCATTTTTGATGAAGAATTTGAAGGGAACTATTGAGTCTGCTGTCAATAAAGGATCTATTGGTTTCACCATTATCCATGCTGCCATGTTGGAATACGTTAAGAATATTGATCCTAATACATCTGAAAGAGAAGATTTCATTGATTTGATTACCGAACAGTTCGCTGAAATGGTTCATACTAACGAAGGATCTCAAGTTGCATCGATTGTTCTGAGTATCGCCACCGCAAAAGAAAGAAAGGGTTTAGTCAGATCTCTTAGATCTTTCGCATCTAAGTGTTCTGAAGATGAATTTGGCCAATATGTCATGTTGTCATTGTTCAATACTGTTGATGATACCGTTTTGGTCACAAAAGCATTTACTCCTGATTTCAAAGAAAATATGTTTGACTTGATCACATCTAAGTCTGGTCGACGTCCTTTCTTATATGCGTTGGTTGGACGAAGCCCAAGGTATTTCACCAAGCCAACTATCGATCGATTAACTGTTGTTGATGAATACAAGAAGGGAACTTCTAAGAAAGACGATGAAGCTCGTCGTCTTGAATTGAACAAGAATTTCTCTCCTCTCCTTTTGCAAACTATTACTGAACAGGGTTCGAAGCTCTTGAAGGATAATCTCGGATCGCAATTTATTTCTGAGGCTTTGTTGTACTGTCATGAGACTGATAGAAAGCCAGCTGCGGAGGCTATTGTTTCCCTATTTTCTGGCTCTCCTGAGGAAGAGGACCATTTGATTCATGAACCAGTCAGCCAAAGAACCTTACGAACCTTGGTACAAGAAGGACATTTCAATAACAAGGAGAAAAAAGTGGAGCGCTCCAATGAACCAGAATTGGGATTCAAGAATATGCTTCTCCCAATTGTTTCTGAACATTTATTAGAGTGGGCAACTGGTGATGGTTCGTTCGTTGTTGTTGCATTGTTAGAAAACCTTGACAAGGATGAAAAGAGTCAATTGAAGAAATCTCTGAAGTCTATTTCAAAGGATCTGAAGAAGACTTCTGACTCCAATAAAGGTACAAAATTGCTCCTGGAATTGTTGTAGATAAATTAATATGTATTCTCTTAAACAAAACTTCTAATTATCAGTTAAAAAGATGCTTTTTCTTCATACAATAAGTCCACTTCCTGTTGGTCTTGTTGGTTGTTGTATTTCTTTGCAACTTGACTGTTTCTATATTTGGCCAAATAAATTTTCAAAACTTCAGCATAGTTCTCAAATCCTAATGATAGCATAGCAAACAAGATATCTTCCCCATTGATGGTCTTTCGCTTTTCTGCTGCGCATTTCTCTGAAGCTTCCGACGTAATGAATGCCACGAATTCGGATACGCATTCTTGGATGCATTCTTTGGCTTCCTTTGAAACTTTGGCATTATCCGGAAGAGCATTTTTCATCATTCGAGCTACATTGGCAATTGGAAGTAACCGATCATGTTCCCGGATTTCCAACGCCCTATAAAAGTCTTCATTGGATTCTGCAAACGGATTTGTATCCGGTTCAAGAGTCATAAGATTTTAATAAATACCGGCTGCGATCACCTTGGAATTTCTCCAAAATGGAAATAGATTATTTTTCATATATCAAAATTTCGGCGAACACCGGGATTCCGAACTCCGGAAATGCTAGTTATTATTTTTGTGTTGTTAATGAGATAAGTCATCACAACACCTGCTTGATGAGAGATGAAAGTTGTCATCAAGAATTGGGAGGCCGTTGCACATTGGCAATGGGATGTACCTGAAGATGAAGTATGTGGGATTTGTCGGGTACAATTTGATGGCACATGCGCAGCTTGTAAATTCCCAGGTGATGATTGCCCATTAAGTAAGTGAGACTCGAAATTATGCATTAGAGATAGATTTTTCCAACGTCTAACTTATTCCAGTTAACGGTAAATGCAACCACTCATTTCATATGCATTGTTTAATCAAGTGGCTGGAAGTTGAAACTTCCCAAGGTTTATGCCCTATGTGTAGACAGCCGTTTGAAACAGCGGACTAGTTAGCGTGCTAATAGAATTTGGCAGCACAAAGAATTGAATTCAATCATATGCTTAGTAATATCCAGAGCGATGGGTAGCGTTTGTAGAATTATAATCACGGATAAGACTTGCAGGCGGGCTCCACGGTGGATGAAGTGTAGTAGCTTCGCGACCAGATGGCCAATTATGCTGTAATTCCTTGAGATCAGGGATTTTCTGAAACGCAAGTCGATCGTTTTCAGCTTTGTATTGCTGATAACTTTCTTCAATATTGGATTTCAGTTGTTGTCCCATTTGATACAGAGGTTCAGAATCCTTTTTACTTTTCATGTTTCCAATAGTGTCCTTCGCGAGGGAAAGGAGACCGAGGCCACGTCCCACTTGGTTAGAATTTGCACTTTCAATGGCCATGTATCGATACGCAGAGGCAATACAATAGAATTGCGCATTGGAGAGCCACGTTGTTAAACCGTCAGAAAACCCAACTTTAACCTTGAGTTTACTGAATTGTGGACGTTGGAGAAGCTGAGATGCTGAAGAGAATTTCTCAGAGGCATAAATGGAAATTCTTGAGAGCAAACCAGCCGATGTAGTTGAAGAGGTATCTGTTGCAGTCTTGTAGAGGATTAAAAGATGCAATGACCCCTTGACCATATTACTAAGTCCACTGATGGCAGTGGGTTGAAGGTCAATAGGAGAGTCAGAAGATTGCTGCTGATCAATTGCTGGCGGCACATTCGATAGATAAGCCAATACAGACTCGGCCTTTGTCAGATAGCTTGAGGCCTGCTTCCAAGATTGGGTTTTGTCCTCGCCAGCTGATTGAATAACTTTATCAGATTGAACAATTAGACACAATGCATATGTCAATAAAACCATGCCTCGTTCAAATTCAAACCCCATCAGTTGGACTTTTGGTGGCTCGATAACGTTGATTTGAGACCTGGAGGTTCTCAATGGCATTCTCCATGTGGGCAAGATTTCAGTAACCAAATCAAAGTCACCTTCCGTAGTCCCTTGGGTAATTGTATATAAATAAGGGATATATTCCTCAAGAGCTTTGATCACTCCAAGAATATCAGGGTTATCAACTCTTTTTGCTCGTTTCAAAGCGTCGCGAACGGCAGCACGGGCGCTATCTGCATTTAATACAATAGGTTGGTAGTCAATTGATCTCAAATGATTAGACAAAACGAGCGCGCCAGCAGTAGGTAAAATAAATGGAAACACTACACTCATTGTTGATAAAAGGAAAACGTTAATAACAAGGATAGTGTTCTGAGACTTGAATGATATACATGGCGCTTGCTTGTCCCAACCTAATATATATGGTTGTGAGCCTCATCACCAAATACCGTGTCAGTGTGTGTGGGACCCTTTAATAGCCAAGAATAATCTATAGACTTTGAAAGAGCTAGCAATGTCCAAAAATGGGCCCGAGTTTTACACACGGGTCCCCTTAATTTCGGTGGATTCTATTGATGAGCCAGGTTCAGTGCTGTGTTTGGCTTCGTGGGAATCCAGTATTTACTTGGGCACAAGAAATGGGGAAATTTACCATTATTTTAAAGGTACTCCTGATTCAGAATATATCATAGCATCGAAACAGAAGTCGCATCCTAAGAAGACAAGGGCAGTATCAAAGATTCTGTTGTTTCCGACTGTGTCGAGGGCGGTCGTACTAGGTAATTCAAGCACTTCTGTCTTCAGCTTGCCAGAATTTGCACCATGTGCTGGAATGGGGTCATTGAGAGATGTCAATGACTTTTCATACGATATCGACGATCAATCATTGACGAAAACCAGTAGAAATGTAGATGATGCTGAAGCTGAGATGACTGTATTTTCTAAATCGTTAATTCGGGTCGTGCGTGTGCAGAACGAAGCATTGAATTTGAAAAAGAACATCGAATATCCAGGAGTTCTCGTTGGTATACGGCGAAGCTCATATGCGCTTGTAGCTAATTCGGAAACCTATGACTTGATAGATCTTGATAACGTTCGAAAGATTCCGCTTTTTCCAATTTCACAGATTCAGGGTGATAACGACGACGGCGGCGATGAGGAACAAAACGCAGGAGATAAAGAACCAAAGGAAGGTGAAACAACTGAGGATGCGGAAACGGAAGAGCCTCCAAAGAAGTCCAAAATTAACCCTATAATTGCCCCTGTGGCAAGTAATGAATTCTTAGTCACTTCGGGGACAAAACCGGAGGACCCGGCAATGGGGTTGGTTGTAAACGTCGATGGTGATATATCCCGTGGAACAATTGCATGGCCACAATACCCATCGTCTGTCGCAATTGACTTCCCCAATGTGGCAGCTGTTGTTGGGAATTCAGTTATGCTATACTCTTTGCATGATCAAGGGTTAATTCAAGAAGTCAAATACAATTCAGTGCCATTTGTAACTAATGTCCTGAGTCCATATAGATCTCCATATGAACCCTTGGCCGATCGAATCCGACTTGTTCCTCTGTTGAGCGACTTGGATGAATCTGAAATAGAAAAACGCAAATCCGAAGAGAAGGAGTCTGCATCAAAGTTATCCATCATCTCCTCCTCCTTGATCGTTTATTCTGTGGAATGCGGTGTCGAATGCTTGCTCAGCTCTCCTAGACTGTTACAATTGGAAAAGCTGATTTGGGATGGCAAGATGGACGAAGTGATGAATGAAGTCGAAAGTTTGGATATCACAACAGAACTAGCAGTGACTGAATTGGAATATCTACAATTGCTTATCGGCATCGGATACATATTGCATGATGATTTTGAAAACGCGTCAGATGTGTGGCTACATGGTCAATGTTCCAGCCTTGATCCAAGACCAATCATATATTTATTCAATGGGTCTGACGATATCAGTGGAGAGGTTTGGCTCTTCCATGGTGCCGTGAAATTTATTGACCATTTGAGAGACAAAAAGCTTTACAAGAACAAAGCTGCAAAACAGTTCTACAATTATTTCCTCCGAGAATGGCTTCAAAAGAGAGGATTGGAAAGTGCGACGTTTGATAACCAAAAGGTATTCAAGTCATTAGAATTAGCATATTTGAAACTTATGATTGATTCAAAGGAACGTCACGCCATCATCGATAATGAGATTATAGAGTCGTATGACGAGACAGTCCAACTGTTACTTACTAACAAGAGATATTTCTTATTATCTCGCTTATATGAGAAGAAAGGGTGTAAAAGGGATGTATTGGAATGCTGGAAAAAGATGTTAACCAGAGAATGGAAGGATAATGAATTTGTTCACGGTGAAGATAAGATGGCCGCTTATCTAATACAGTGCAAGGATGAAGAGCTTGTTTGGGACTATGGTATGTGGTTGGTTTCTAATGATCCATCAACGGGGTTGAGAGTATTTACAAATCCGAATTCAGTCTGTAAATTTGATGATCAAAAACTGTTATCAGAGTTCAAGGCCCAGGGGAATGATCAAGTCTGGCGGACGTATCTGAAATACCTCGTTTATGACAAGAAGAGCAATTTGTTTACTCCGGACCTAATAGCATTTCTCTCTGATGATCTCATTCAAAAAATCAATGAATCTTCTATTAAGCAACACTTGCTAAAGACAATTGATGAATACAAACAGTTAAGGCTTCCGAAGCCAAGGTTCAGTGAATATCTAGAAGGATTGAAAATCAGGACCCGAAAAGACAAACAATCCGATTTCATTCAGCTACGCTTGGAGCTCCTGGACCTGCTAGAAACCAATTTTGATTATGATGCCGCCAAGTTGGTCGAAATTATGACCCCCTACTCCAACCTCCTACTCATGGAGTTGGCAATTGTGAGTGGCCGTTTGGGAATCCATGAACAAAGCATTAAAATACTCTGTCATTCTCTGAGTGACTATACAAGCGCCATTGATTACTGTCGGGCTGGTAGCGCAATTGGACTTGTACGAGGTGCAGAGGAGAAGAAACCTGATCCCAACATACAAAGCGACCTATTTAAAGTGCTGTTTTTGGAATTCTTAAAATTACAGGATGAACCGACTAGAATTGAGGTTTCCAGAAGGCTATTAGACCAATGGGGGACGAAATTGGACGTTCAAATGGTACTTAAGATGACTCCGGATCAATGGCCAGTTGAAATTTTATCCGGTTACCTGTCCCAAGTTTTTCGGGGGATCCTGAAGGACAAGAATCAGTCCACATTGTACCGATCGTTGTCACGTTCCCATCATTTGTTTGTTTCTAGAACTGTGCAGGAGTTGAAACAAAACCAGAGACAAGAATGAAATAATAGGTAACCCCCAGCTAATATATCTGAGATGCATATTTTTATGTACATTAGTTTATCATTGTATCATGGTGAAATAGGGACTTTCTCTATTTACAATAATTTATTATCTGTACAAAATTATTTTCTGAGATTTGCAAGCGAGCCCTTGCTTGCTGCAATTTCGGCGATTGTGAGTTTAACGGAATGCGGAATGGTGCTTTGAGCATTAAGAGTGTTAGCGGCAGAAACTGCAGAAATGTTATCAGCAAGTGGCTTAACAGTGAGGTTTTGAGAATCACCCTTAATGGCATTGTTGATTACTTCATTGACGTCTTGTTGAGTGGACGACAAGGAGATGTGTTTAAGAGCGCCGATCAAACAACCGTTGCTGGTGGAGGCAACAGGATTGCTCTCATTAATCAACGAGGATGGAGTAAGGGAATCAATTTGGACGTATTGTGAAGATGGGGACAAAATACGTCTTCTGATAGATTCAAGTGCAGTTTCAGCCGAAATGGTACCTTCGACAATTTCAGGCCTTGTGGCTGGGGTTCTCTTTGGACGGGCATTCTTGTTTCTGCCAGCAGGAACCTTATATCTTAAAGCGCTAGCATTCTTAGAAGTTCTTGGTGCGGTAGATCTTCTCTGCACGGTCTTTGATCTGGTGTATGAAGCCTGTGGTTTTCTTTGAGCTGAAGATGGCTGGATATGGATATCGAGTTTTTCCTGCGAGGACGAAGAGACCAAATCCATAACGTCGTCATTAAGACTGATTGTTGGCTTCACGGGTCGTACTGGCTTTGGAGTTTGTCTTGGAGCACTGGCACTCTTGACAGAGAACGAAGGTCCGGTGTTTTTAGTGTTGTTGTTGTTTTTGTTGTTCTTAGTAGTATTATTCGTTTTGTTAGTTCTCTTTTGTCCTGGTCGTGAAGCGCTGTCTTTGGCATTTGACTTCTTCATCTTGAAGTCAACCTTCTTACTGACAATTGGCTTCTGCTTGCTTTGGTTGGCATAGAGATTATCCATTCGGTCCAAAAAGGACATGATACCCTTGGATTGGTTACCAGTGGAATAACATCTTTTGAAGGACAACAAAGCCGTTTTTCGAGTGGATGCAAACATGGTTTGGTTATGAAATTCGTTTTCCCCCAAATCCCGAGACTTTTGGTTGGTCGAATGATTTTCATTTTATGAAAAAAATCTGAAATTTTCAGTACTCGGTTCCCCGATATTTCGGAATGCCGCAACCCCCTTCCTACTTGCCAGATGCAGAATTTCTTGTTAAAACATACCTTACGCCGGGTAAGCATCCGTCCCAGCCTCATCAGTATGATTCGGAGATTTTCTCTGCATATTGCTGTGTTGAGTATCTAGACTATATAGGAGTGGAAATTGAAGATTCCTTGCAGCCCAGATCTGCAGAATTGTTGGTTTGACATGGGCAACTTTGCATCTGCTCAAAAAGAAATTTAATTACATATACGGTATAGCAGCTTTAACAATAAGACAATGCAGCTGTGTTTCGTTCCTGAATTGGTTCCCATCGGTAGACTGTTTTCCAGGCGAGAAAATAGTAAAATCAAAACTGAGCTCGAGGCTGACGGCATATCCGGATCACCGATAAATCGGTTAACCGTGGAGATGTGGATTATATATCTTATGTATAATTTCTAAGTTCAAAGTCACATGACACCGGCAGACCGACAGAACACTTTCCGCTTAAGCAAATTCTAAAGGCCGGGTAATATCATTGTGTCATAATTAATTTAGAGATCAACTCTTTTGATTACATAATCCTAACACTTTTGAGATGCAGGAGACCGAGGCTTAGCGCACGCCCTGTATTTTGTTTGTGTGCGTTTGTGTGTGTGTAAAGCGTGTGGGAGATTGCTTCTGTCAGACGTATATATAATACATCTTATTAGAGAGTGTTTGACAATTTCAGAGTTATATGGTTCGAAAGCGGAGAAACTGCTAATATTTGTTTTTGAATATCAATAAATCATGACAGAGTAAGTGTTTTTGATTGAGCGTTGTGGGGAATTGTGGTTTCTAATTCTATATATTTTGAAGGGTCCACAATAAAGAGAATGATCCTGTCCCGAAGCAGGAGTTAGGAGACGAGGAAGCTACTACGGAATTGTCTGGCGAGGAACAAGTTGACAATATTAATGATTCTTTGGAAAGCTCAATTCTCCGATTGAAGTTGATTCGGGGGTTGAGAAGCGGCAACACGGAGGAGATTGATCAGGTAATAGAACAAAATTCTAGTTCAATTCAGTACAGAACCTTGCTTCATTTGGCAATTCAAATCACTTCAGTTCAGGTGATTGAATGGATGGTCACCAAATATTCAGATAAGGGTGTTGAGGTGAATGCTACAGATGATGATGGTAACACTCCGCTGCATTTGGCAGCTATGTTCGGAAGGACTGATGTTGCGCTCTATTTACTTTCATTACCACAAATCAATGACACAATTCCAAACAAAAGGGGTAAACAACCTGTGGAATTGAGTAAATACCCTGAGACGGCGGAGAGCATGCAAGTTGCTCGGGCAAAATATGTCGAGAAGATTGCAAGTGAGATGAAACAGTATTTGACTGAGGAGAATACTGCAGCATTGGACGAATTATTGATGAGTCCCCGTGCCAGTGCACTTCTGGATATCAATGGTCAAGATCCTGATACAGGATCTACAGTTTTGCATGATTTTGTTAAACGGAAGAATGCTAAGATGGTTGAGTTTATTCTGTCCCATGGGGGAGATCCATTCTGCAGAGATGTCAAGGGAGTTTTACCGATTGACTTGACCAAGGATGAAAAGATCAGAAAACTGCTCAAGAGCGCAACGAAGCAGCAACCGGTTATCAACCCACCTAACAGTGTCAACAGTATGATGAAGACCTCCGGTAGCAATGGCGGCAACAATCAACCAAATATATCCGGTTATTTGAAGAAATGGACCAATTTTACTGGTGGATACAAATTGAGATGGTTTATTTTGGAAAATGGTGTTTTGAGTTACTACAAGCGTCAAGATGACACCGACAGAGCTTGTCGTGGATCTATTCACATGAAGAGTGCTACGCTACATTTGGACTCATCCGAAAAAACGCGGTTCGAGATTTCAATGGCCGGCTCTTCGACAAAGTTCCACCTTAAGGCCAATCACCCGGTTGAAACAAACAGATGGGTGTGGGCTCTGACCAATGCTATTCAATTTGCCAAGGATCAGGAAAAGCTTGCCCGTAAACAGATCCAGCAACAACAAAGTACGAGTGAGTTACAGCGAACAATGACAGAGCAGAGTACTTCGTCCCAACAATCTGCGACCGGTACAATTGTGAGTCGGGCTCCATCCCTCGGACATGGTAGATATCCGTCCCAAGGTAACGGCAGTCGATTCATCAAGTCCACACGAAGTCCCAGCAACTCGCTTCAGCCAGGATTTGCCGAAGATAACGCAAGTTCTGCGATTTTGGTCTATGACAAGCATAATTCATGGATTGAAAACGATATGGATAGAAAGGATGATGAGGACGTCTTTGACGACGATGATGATGGCAGTAGTGAGATTTCCGGTCTCGACAATCCGCCATTTGAATCGCAGCAGGGCGTTTTGGAAGATACCATTAGAGTTGAATTGAATGCGATGGATGATTTGGTGAATTCCTTGAACAGCAGTGCGGCATCTGGAGGAATTTCCGAAGACCGATTGCAAGAGAGTTTGAATACATTTTCTACATCTATTGAAACATTCAAATCTGCCACCGCCCAATATACGAAGCAGGCCAATTTACGAGAGCGGTACTATCAGCGTAAATTGGAGCAATCGGAAGCTCAACAGAGGCTGTGGGCGAAGAACATCCGTGATTTGGAATTGGACCACGAACGTATCCAAGGCGAGCTTCACAAGGCCATCCAGAAGAAGCGTGAGGTTGCCAAGTTGGTTCAGCAGAACCAGGCCAACGTTGTTTCTACAGGTGAGAAGACGGCGCCGAGAATTGTTACGGACGAAGACGAAGAATCCGAAGATGAGTTCTTTGACGTGGACGAAGCTATGGGTGGAGAAGGCGAGGAGGAATCAGCCGAAACCAAGAGTGTGGCTGATGAGAAATATGAAGACTCGACTAAAATGACCTCCGCCCAAGCCAAGATGAATGAATTGATTATTCAACAGGAGTCGTTTGCAGGCTATGAAGATCCTCCTCGACAGAGACTCAAGATGGATGTAGATGATCGACCACGAATCAGTTTATGGGGTATTCTCAAGAACCTGATTGGAAAGGACATGACGAAGATGACGTTGCCGGTCTCCTTCAACGAATGTACGAATCTGTTGCAGAGATCTGCCGAGGACATGGAATACACTGATATTCTGGACAAGGCTAGTAAGATTGTGGATGATGGGTCATTGAGAGTTGCATATGTGGCAGCGTTTGCAGCAAGCTCCTACTCGTCTACCATCAACCGTATTGCAAAGCCGTTCAACCCCATCTTAGGTGAGACCTTTGAATATGCCAGACCTGATAAAGGGTATCGGCTTTTTGCGGAGCAGGTGAGTCACCATCCACCCATTGGGGCGGTCATTGCCGAGTCACCTCGATGGGAGTTTTATGGGGAATCCAACGTCAAGTCCAAGTTCAACGGTCGAAGCTTCGATATCAACCCGTTGGGGCGATGGTATGTGGTGTTGAGACCTGACAACGAAGAGGAGGAGCTGTATTCCTTCAGAAAGGTTACCAGTTCTGTGGTTGGAATCATCACTGGGTCTCCAGTTGTGGACAACTACGGGGATATGGAGGTTATTAACCACAAAACTGGCCACAAGTGCGTGTTGAAATTTAAGTCTCGGGGCTGGAGAGGGGCCAATGCATACGAACTCACTGGTACGTGCCACAATCCACAGGGAGAAGCTGAATGGGCGATTGCTGGTAAGTGGAACGACAAGATCTATGCTAAGAAGATTGTGCCTGGTGGCGATGTGGATGAGTCAGGTACCAGTAATGGCAGCGGAGAACCAACAAGTTCCAAGAAATTGCTTCTCTGGCAAGTGCATGATCGCCCTCCGGCGCCGTTTAACCTCACGCCGTTCGCAATCACGCTTAACGCATTGCCTGATCGGCTCAAGCCTTGGCTCGCCCCCACAGACTCAAGACTGCGTCCTGACCAACGGGCAATGGAAGAGGGGCGGTACGATGATGCAGCTGATGATAAGCATCGGGTTGAGGAGAAACAACGGGCTGCCAGACGAAAGCGAGAAGCCGAAAACGTCGAGTACTCGCCCGTATGGTTCACCCTTAAGAAGCATCCAGTCACGGGCGATCCATTCTACGAACCAAAAGGCGACTACTGGATCAAGCGAAAGGACCGTGCCCTGGCTCAATGCTCTCAAGATATCTTTTAAAAATAATAAACTAAGCATCTCTTCGGCTCGTGCGGCGTGGCTACATACATAGACACAAAGACATATCTTTCACCAATCGGAGGAGGGGAGAAATTCCGATGTCGGGTCTCGATGTGATTGGGCGATAAGTCGATTATCGAGACACACACTTTTTCGGAGTTTACTCTTATCAGTTTTTTTTTCTTTCTTTATATGGATCAGTATATATATAAATATAATACAAGGGTCGCCCACCGTCCCTGACGGTTTTAATTTTTCATTTACACATTCCTTGACAGCTTTGTTTGCCTCTTTTTTTTTTTTTTTTTTTTTTTTTTTCCCCCCCATATTTTTTTTTTTTTTTTTTTTTTTTTTTTTTTTTTTTTTTTTTTTTTTCCCACCACAAGTTAATTTTTTTTTTTCATATATTTATATTTTGTTCTACAATGGAAAAACGATCTGGTGGGGCTCTTCACCAGGGGAACTATGACACTGGTGATATTGGCTATGTTTTAGTTTCCACCTGTATGGTATTGATCATGGTTCCCGGACTTGGATTCTTATATTCCGGGCTTGCACGACGGAAATCGGCGCTTTCAATGATCTGGCTGACCCTCATGTCCGCGGGCGTTACAATCTTCCAATGGTATTTTTGGGGTTATTCATTAACTTTCTCGAGCACTGCAACTAACGGCTACATTGGCAATCTCGACTCATTTGGGCTGAAAAATGTTCTTGGCGGCGATGGCCCAGTTCCGGAATTACTTACAGCCGCATATCAGGGCATGTTTTGTTCAGTTACTGTAGCAATTGTAATGGGCGGTGCGGCTGAAAGAGGTCGACTTTTGCCTATGATGGTATTTTCATTTATTTGGGCCACATTAGTGTATTGCCCGCTTGCATGCTGGGCCTGGGGAGAGAATGGCTGGGGTGCCAAATGGGGAGTTTTGGACTATGCTGGCGGCGGACCTGTCGAAATTGGATCTGGTGTTGGCGGATTGGCATATGCAATTGCTCTGGGCCGAAGAAAGGAGCAGCTCATGATTAACTTCCGACCTCACAATGTGTCCTTGGTGACCTTGGGCACAATTCTACTGTGGTTTGGTTGGCTCGGCTTTAACGGTGGCTCTGCCGGCGGAGCCAACCTCAAGGCGGTTTATGCGGTCTGGAACTCCAACATCACCGCCGCATTTGGCGCAATGTCTTGGTGTCTGCTAGATTTCCGCCTTGAAAAGAAATGGTCTACAGTGGCAGTGTGCTCCGGGATCATTTCTGGTCTGGTTGCTGCCACTCCATGTGCTGGAATCATTCCATTGTGGGCCTCTGTTATCCTGGGCGTCACCGCAGGCGTCGTGTGTAACTTTGCGACCCAGATCAAGTACTTGGTCCATGTGGATGACTCCATGGATACTTTTGCAGAACACGGCGTGGCTGGTATTATCGGCCTTTTATTTAATGGTATCTTCGCTGCCGACTGGGTCATTGGACTCGATGGCGAGACGGAGCATGCTGGTGGTTGGATCAACCACAATTGGAAGCAACTCTATATCCAGGTGGCCTATGTCGCCGCTTGTTGTGGTTACACCCTAGTCATGACCGTCCTGATCGGATGGGCTGTAAACTACATCCCTGGCTGCGAGCTCCGTGCATCCGAAGAGGGCGAAAGTCGTGGTATCGACGAGGACCAAATTGGTGAATTTGCCTACGACTACGTTGAGGTCCGTAGAGACTATCTTGCGTGGACCGTTCCAGATAACTTTGCAATCCATCCATCTTCCAGTCCTAAGACCGAAAGTGGTCTTAGACAGAGAGACGATCACAGTACGATAGAGCATCCTGCAGAGCCTCGAGCTTCGCTATCGGACTCTTATCAAGCGGAGCCAGTCTCTGAAACTGTCCAGAATGAAAAACCCCCGCATTCGCAGGATCCTCGAGACCCTGAAGCTTAATTTATTGTTTTTTTGCATCTCTTTTTTTGTAAATTATAATAGACTCCGTGCTAACCCATTTGGAAAACTTCCTCTAATTCGTCATATTTGTTAATCTCTGTGGCGGTGCAGGAGTATACACATGTATTTTATATTCACGCTAATCTACTAATTCCCGTTTTTATTGCCATCTCTTTGTTATATATGTGTAAGTGTCTATTAAACGAGGTTGGAGATTTCTTTTTGATGTCAACTATTCTTGCACAACTACACTCCGGTTGGATCACTGGCCAATGATAATTACTTACATTCGCTGTTTGTAGATTGAACGGCTTGTGACGCACTTGTCGCACTTGTCGCACATGCTGGGTGACCCTAGTGATATCAATTCTGACGGGATGGAAAATCTTAGTCCATCACGACGTGAAATGTCGTTCCTATGATTCTGAAATTGTGTTTATGTATCTATCTCTAAAATGACAGCCAAAAAAGCTTTCAATTTCTCCTATTAATTTAACAGAAGTAGGGGAGAATTCGTGCTGGTTTTATTCTTTGCAGGTTAAGGTATCAAGAAATGAGTTTTCTAGCATTAAATTTTGACCTTTTCCTGCGCAATCTTTGTTAAAAACTCTGGTTTACTTTCAACCCCGTATGTCCCGTAATACAACAGTGACACAATGACATAATGAGTCATTCTTTCCATCTGTTTCTGTGGTTTTGTTGACATTTAATAAATTTTTGAAGATTATAAACACTAAATATAAGAGATGTATTCATATCCTATTGAGGTTCCCTCAAAGTGGCTCGACCTCAAATAAATTTATTAGAAAAACCTTATACACATATATGAAAGGTCATTACGCCAAGTAATTTTGATTAACATAACACCACTGGTAGCTCTGATCCAAGAAAATGAGGATAATGAAACTATATTATATCAGCTACTTACACTAAAACTACCCGTGGAACTGTGTTACAAAGTTTTAACTTATGTTGATGTGTTTGGGGGAAAAAAAAAAAAAAAATTGTAGGAAACGACATAATTGTAAAGTGGGTTGTGCTGAACGTTCAAACCTGCTACAGGTCTCTCGAGTACCATACACACCCCGATCTTATTATTACAATGTGTTATTGCATACTGATATGTTCTGTATCCTATTCTGAAAAACTGAATCGAATCCCGTTAAAACTTTAGGTATAGAGCGAAATTACTTAGCATCTGAAATTGATCTCACAATAGTTCTTGGCATCTGTTCCGAGAATATCATAGCCAATTTTGTCAGTGATTTGACCCCAGAGATCAGTTTGATCAGCATACTTTCCTGAGCAGCTGTTCCAACTAGTACCAAAGTTACCACTCCATTCAAAAACATATGGTAGTTCTGATGTGATACCTATCCAGTCACCATCCATAATGTTTTGGTCGGAGGTACTGTGGCCAATTTCTTTGCCATCTTTGTATAAAGTGACTGCACCGCCGGTGAAAACGCTTGACCACAGTAGAGCCTCCATGCCGGAGTAGTACAATCCCACAGCTTTACAATTTGGAGGAGGTGGGGATTCGATGTTCTCAACATAGCAACCTGCACCGCTCTTTGCTTCAGGCAGAGTACAGGAACCAGTGTCACCAGCTTGATTTTGGAATTTGACTTCCAAAGTATCCCAGTTTACAGTCACCTTGGCGCTTTCACAAATCTCCTGGGAGCCTTCGCCAGATTGATCGTCACATGCGTGTGAGAAAGGTTCAGAGCTAGCATCTTCACAACCACACAGGTTGCCATCTACTTGGACAGTACAATGGGTCACATAGAAGTTAGCAGGAGGTTGAGTGTTTTCAATATGGATATATGGGGCATCATTAGCCCACACATATGATACTGTTGCTAATGTAGCGAAAATTGTTTTAATACAAACCATTGATTTTCGGTGATACTAACTGACGGGGCTCCTCTTATATATATATACATATAGCCGCAACTAATTTTGATGATGATCCTTCGGCAAATATGCCGTTGTAAATAGTTTTCCGTATTGCAATTGGAGTTGATCATTTTGGGAGTCCCACTGATCTGCATCGTGCAGAAGCTTGTTTTTTTCTCCGGACTCTGAGCATTTCATGTTATTCCTTTATACCAAGTACTACTTATCGCCAAACATTAGAATGGTCTGCCTACGTAAAGTATCAATTTTGGTCGAAAATTACAATAATAATAATATTCGTGACATGGTGGTTGGTCAACGTTTTTCATTCGAACTTCGAGAACTTTAGGAATGATCTACATGAACGGTCACCGGTTGTAACAGGCTAACAGCAAAGGGCCCTTCGGATGTCTGATTTGGGCATGGTTATTTTAGGAAACATGTAATATCTTTCGAACTTTTTAAAAATGCTTTCCTGTCTTAAGAATTGAGCCCCAGTCATATTATTGAATAGGTATTCCATCCACTTTTGGGTGTTCATAACTTGTAAGCTATTTCAGAATCCAGTTCTAAGCTCAAAAAGGTGACATATACAAGCCATACCTTAAAAAAAGCAAGTAGGAGTCACTGGCTGATCTACCTGCATATATATTTTCATGATGTATGTGGAGGCAGAAAAGCTGGGTTCTTGAAGGAACTATTTCAGAGTGGGGGTTCTGCTTCCAAGACGGCATAATCATTTTGAGAAATTCCGTTGTACTAGGACAACGACATATTTAGATGTTTGTGGAGGAAGAGTGGAGACTGTTCATATAGATCTACAATACAACGCTCGATACACATGTTATTCCTTTGACACACTGAACTTTTTTATTCAAAATGCTCATCCATAAATCTTTTTGACTCAGTCAAGCAATGTAGATTGAATGGATCAATTGCGGATCATGGAAAGATTTGCCCAGTGGAAGAAAGTTATCGTACACGATGTTAGGAAACTGTCTCTATGCCCCCTCCGAAGTCTACAGTATAAAGATCATAATCATGATGGTTTGCACAAGCTATGCATAAAATGTATATAGTAAATATATTTAAATACTCAAGTTATTCCCTGATTTTGAGACTCGCTTCATAAACAGTGGAATGCAAAGAATTGACGGAGTCAATCCAATCAGAAAGAACTTGACAACGTTCAAAAACAGGTCTTTCGTTTTCACCTTCTGCGCTGCCCAACTTGCTCTGCCGTTGATATCTCTTGGGCAATTTATTGATCTGGGACTCTTCATTCCGTAATGGCTCACTGGAAATTTGGGGGAATGATGGGTTGAATTCTAAAATATTTTCAAGAAGATTCATCCTCCCACCTGGAAGCTTTCCATCTAAAATGACACCGCAAAGGAGCTGATGTAATGTTGGAATATCAATTTGCAAATTGGTGGCCAGAAAATCAAATGAAACGCGCGTATAAGGTTTGACCAAGCTAACTAGTCCTAAGGACCTGATTGTTGTCACAATGTCATCTAGGAATTGCCTGAGGAATTTATCGGTCATAATCTCACCTTCGTGAGCCTTCATCAATCGATTGAATTCCTCAACATCTGAATTGTGAAATGCTTCGACCAATTGAACCATCGCATTGATTTCCGGATTGTTCATATAAGGTTTCGTTTCCTGTGATGCAAATGGATTGATTTCGGTTTCCGAAAGCATGCATGCAACCACATAATATTTTAATACCTTTATTCGCTGTAATGATCCAGCCTCATCATAATTTTTGAAACTTTCAAAGAAATCTTCCCGTGCAGCATCCCATTGGTTCTCCCGCATATGCATTTTTCCTCCACATTCTCTAATGATGCCTAAGATTCTTGGGTGTGGGATAGCGGTTCGGATACTCACGGTCTTGGTGTATAGTTCTTTTAACTTTTTGAAGTTGTTTGTTACAGTACACAACTGGATTTCAAGTGAATAAAGCTCCAATAGGTATGTACCTTTGCTGTTGTCTGATGATGAAGAACCACTACCTTCTCCGCCGCATTTCTCATGTAAACGCTCTAACAGGGTTTGCGCCCTGCCCACTTCCTCGCGTTCAATATATAAAGTGGCCAACCTCAATGCAGTCTTGATCCAAAGCCTTTCAGTATTGGGGCCTTCAAAAATATCTAAGGTTGACGAGTAAACTTGCTCCATAAATCCTCCATCGTCATTAGCTATATGCTCCATTATGTTGTTCAGACTCTTTTCAGCATAATTCCTAGTTATCGAACCAGACTTGACATACTCAAGGAATTGAACATAATATTCTAAGACTTCATCTTTTTTCCCTTGGGAAAACAATAACTTGATAACTTGCTTTGTGGCCTTGAACCCCCATTCTCCGTTGTCTTTTTCAATTACCTCATTAAACTCCGAAAACGCATCTTCTGGTTCGTCCTCTTTCAGCGCTTTGGCATTGTAATATTTGTTTTCCTACCCTCATCATTAGAACTACGTATCTTCCCATAATTTTTTGCAAAAGTCTTACCAGTCCAACATCTCCATCCTCGTCTCCATCGTCATCTTCATACTCAAAGTCATACTAATTGAATCAGCCTCCTACACTCTCCATCTTTACTTCTCAACAAACTTACGTCCTCCTCATCAGCGGACATCATGAAATCATCGTCATCAGACATTTTGGCTGTAATCGATAGAGTTCCCTTCTCGTTGAATTGAGCTGTTGGAGCTTCATCCACCATGGCGCGCCAAACTCACAGTGCAAAATAACAGACAATCACGTGACCAAATTAATCCCAAAGAGGAAATCTAACTTAAATTTGATCAGAGTACAGATTTTCCTTCTATTTAATTTTTTTTCTAATTGAATTGTACGCTTACCAAAGAGGCTCACCTCCGTCATTATATAAGATATAATTTTCTGTAAGAGGTTTGAAAATAAATGTGCTTCGACTAAGCTTTCCTTCTAGTCTCAAGTCTTTGACTCTTTGTACTGCTTGTGGGCCAATATCGCCCATTGCCATGAAATATGCGACAAGGCCGGCGCCAACTGGAGCTGCCACAGAAGTCCCGGAATACAAGACTGGCGTGTCATCATTGTGGGACACACTGAGAATATTGACTCCTGGACCAAATGCGTCCACGCACTGCCCCCAATTTGAAAAGGAAGCAATTGAATCAGCTCTATCATCGAAAGCACCGATCACTAGAGCACCATCAGCACTCGCAGGAGAAACCCTACATGCAGACGAATCTGAATTACCAGCAGCAACAACTACTGGAATATTCATCCCAATCAATTGCTGAACAGCTTTGTTCAACATTGTATTCTTAGGGGTTCCGAGGGACATATTAACCACACTTGGTCTACTGCTTCTTTCCTTATTCTTGAGAACAAATTCCATTCCGGATAGAAGCCATGATAGTTTCCCCTTACCACTATCGTTGATCACCTTCACGTCAATTAGATTGACTCTCTTAGCTACACCATAAGTTTCAGAACCTATTATCCCAGCAACACATGTTCCGTGTCCATTCTGATCACCTGGACCATCTCCACTAAAATCACCGCCAAATGAAACTCTATTTCCAAATTCTTCAGGGTCCCTTTCGATTCCGGTGTCTAATAAATAAACATCTATCCCTGTCCCACCGGTTGGATCATAAACATAATCGTATGGACCCTCTGTATTCAAAGGACCCTGTTGGGACAGTCTCGCCAGATGCCTAGGCGCATCAGATTGGACATCATATATTTGGACATTAATATCTCTTGAAACGTCCATTACCAGACTGCTGAATGACAAGTACCGAGTCAATCTCTTATCAAACGACCCATATATAGCCTGAAAGCTGCCGATGTGAACATTTCCTTTCATCCGATATATTAATGATGGATAAACGTGTAGAAAATGACCAATTGTTATTTCTGGTGATACTTGAATCAAGAAATCTTCATATGAAGCAGAACCATGGTGGTTATGCGCTCGTTTTTGACCAAAAACGACTGTCAACCAACCGACCACTAAAATTAAATGACAAGCTACAATTTTCATAAATAAGAGATGTGTTTTTGTTTTCCAAAAGAAGTGGACAAGAGCGTATTAACTTCACAACAGAAAAAATAAAATATAACGAACCTTATTCTTTCTTTTCCCACGGGAACAGAGCTCCTCCAAACAAGAAGTGTTGAACTACTGGAAATTTTCCAAGAACTTCTGCGACATACATCTTAACCATTCCCCTGTGGATCTTATGCCATGTTGGAACACCTGTGACATCAAACAATATAGGGGAATGCTCAAAAAAGTTCCCTCTTTTGACTTGATGGATGAAACCAATTGCGTCAAAATACAAGTTCTTAGGTGCAAGATCTTTAACAATTGCCTTATTCATTACTGCTTTTGGCGGCAATTCCGGCGTTTCATGATCCGGCAAAGTGATGTCTACTATTTCGGCAGATCCCAAGATATAGGGAAGATGAAAATGATCGTCAAGTCCCCAAACTCCATGGCTTCCAGCTGGTTCCAATGTGTACGTAAGAACGAGCCGTTGAATAACATGAAAATAATTGTAAAAAATATACAGGATGTCTTCACCGGTAGGATCCTGAATCGTCTCAGTGTATAACAACCCTCCGATGAAGGCCAGAAAACTCAATTCGTGTCCGGTACCATAATCCAATCTTTGTTTTGAACCGAACGATCCAAGGAAGTAAGGTACCAACTCAATGAAGGTCCGCTTGTTATTTTCATTTCCAAGCTTCTCCTTCAGTAAGGAGGGGATTTTTTCAGCAAGCTTATCATGCCACGTTCGGAAGGAAATATTACCAAATCTTCTCGGACCCGTAGACGGAGGTATATCTTCAATCCATTGGTTCAATTCTTTTAAAACTTCAACTATCTTTAGAACGGCCGCGTTTTCACTAGTTTGTGGAACTTCCTTAGTAGAGACCAATAAGGAGAACCGATGTATTAAATCAATTATCCGTTCATATGCAATGGTTTGTTGAAAAAATTCTAGATCGCCAGTTTCATTAATTTTCTTGATGGGTGTCTTGAACCCATTTTTCTGAATGCTTTCATGTATCGATGCCTGCATTATATCTACTAAGGTTGAATGATTTTTGAGCCACCCACAGACAGTGCTTCACAGTAAAAGTCGGGTTGTGAAGCCGATGTTGGGACAACAACATAAAAAGAATAAAAATCTGTTTTTTTTCAAGACCCGAAACCAAAACACGCTTTCCGTCCGAATGCTTCACGATGCATTGGAATACTGAAAAATTAATAGAAACACACGAATTCATACAGACAATTACACATAATTATGATGAAAATGAAATTTCAGCTTCATTACCTGGGTTGCAGCAATTACTAGATCAAATCTCCGACGATTTAAAAGGGTTCTTAGACTGTCCAGGAAAATCAGATGCCAGCAGACAAAAATTGCAGAAAGGTGAGCTTAATTCAATGTAAATATTTTTTTGATAAACATTTATCTAACCTCTTTTGTAGGAAAAATTACCATCGAAGATACAGAATACCAACTCAATGAGGAATTCATTAACATATCGGTAACTTTGGCTGATGAATTGTCGATAGACGAGTTGGTCGCAGCTGAGCTCCTACAGAATTCTTCCAATGACAGTACACGGTTAGATATGCCGCCTATCCAAGGTGGAATTGCGCTTTACCATGTTCGACGGCAGTACATCCTGGATATCATCCTTTACGCTCTTTTCAATTCATCAGTTTCCTCGCCGTTGCAAGTTCAAATGAAGAAACTGGTCAACAAGCTTTCAACTGGTCAAGATCTACTCAAGAAAACGTTGGATTCCATGAATTCTATTGAACAATCATTTGTCGAGTTGGATGAGAAAGAAAAACGAGGGCAGTTCCTGGGTCAAAGCCAAAATGCAGAATTTGTCAACACTCTAAAACTACGAAGAGATTTCCTTTCAAGGGAGCACGATACTTTAGGTCAAATTCTATGCGGCTTGCAAGTTAACAAAATATTGAATGCTTCGAATCTTCAGTCACTTCTGGATAAACTCGATAAGATGGGAACGTATGATACGCTATTTATTCATTATATCCCTGCATTTATCATGTTTGCATCGTCCTGTGATCCTATACTATCTCACTCTCCGTTATCTTATCAAGATGCATCAAAGGTTTTCAATATATTGATCCAATCTTCCAGGGAGTGGAAGTTGCCATATTTGCGCGGAGCTGCCAATTTGATCTTTTTAACATACTTCTCAGGAATGGTTAAATCTGATCCTCAAGCAACTCTTTCCATGAATGAAGACATTTTGGGACAAGTTCGAAAGGCAATTGATGACGGTGCTCTAGAATTGCTAATGACTATCGCGGCCGATACATCCAAGGCATCTGAAAGGCTAGTAAGCTTTTATAACTATCGTCCATCTGTGCAAATACGGGTCCCAGAATTGATAAAGATTGGCGTCGTTTCTCCTGAATTTCTAGACCTTCTGTTACCTAGCCTAGAAAACTTCGTTGAAGCATTTGTATCCAACTTGGCCGAAATCTTGAGAGAAATGAAGTTATCCGAAGAAGATTCGTTTTTATCTCTCACTAGTTCCGATGAGAGAGAATATCCAGAGGAAGCCCCAGGTGTCGACTTAGAACGATTCTTTATTTTTATCTCGTATCTCTACCTTGACCGACCGGAGGCAGCCGCTTCTTCCTTCTGGTCAGACAGTGAGAGTAACCTTTATGGATTTATCAGCTGGGCATCGCAATCACAAATATCTTTCATGTCAGCTACATTCTGTGATATGTTGGCCTCCTTGGCTTGCGGAACAGAATGTGCCAATGCTGTTTTCAGGTTTTTGAAAGAGCCTCCTGAAGTTAATGTTGGAATGAAATCTCAAACAAGAAAACCCAATAAGTTATCTTGGGAATATATTATGGAAGCACTGAAATACTATATTACACAACTTCAGCCATCATCATCGGTTCAAAATTCATCGAATTCTGCTGTGATGAGCGCTAGGGTGATGGTTCCGGTTTCAGATATTCCAGAATTGGACGATGATATTATCCTTGTCCTTTCAGCATATTTCAGGTTGATGGCCGAGGTGGTAAAATACGACCCAGAGGCAAGGGAGGACTTAATAACGAATGAGAATGCACAAGTTGTTAACACTCTATTCCAATTATTATCCAGTCAAACTCCTCTTTTTGGTGCAATTTTAAATGTTGTTGCAAGCTTTGCAATGACTGAGGATTCTGCTCATAAAATGAAGGTATGGGAAGCGTTAGATCTTTGGGCGTTTAATACAGTTATCTATTGTTCTGATGGCACTGTAATTTTGCCATCAGTGTCTGCGAAGGAACGTCTATATGGACTATTCAAATCATTCGATGATATCATAGGACTTATAACACTCTTAGAAGTTCTTCTCCGTCCGCCAACCAATGTTAACACGTTTTACACATTGCCATATCCGGAAGATTTGGGAAACAAGTACAGAGTCCCTGGAATTTGGCCATATGTTGACTTTCTGATCAACGAAGTGTTTTACTCCTCAACAGCACCTGATTTCTCGTTGGAAGAAAAACTGACTTTACAATTACCATGCCTTCTATTTATGCAACATGCTCTCGAATTGTTTGATCCTGAAATTGCAAGATTATCGTCAACAGTTGGGTTGAATCCTGATCTTGTGGTAAAGTCAAAATCCTTTGTCAATTACATTAAAGTTCACCCCTGTGCCCCAACAATGAGCCACCTATTCAATGATAGAATCTATAATATTGTGATTGGAATTGCCTCCACAGGAATTGACTCAATTTTTGAGAAAAAGCCTGAAGATCCTCTCGTGCAATCTGTTCTTCACAGTTTACAGTTGATCAACTTGGTCCTTAATATCCAAGAAACTTTCATTGATATCATTGTCAAGGAGGTGAAGAACAATGTTGATGGTCCGCAATATGGTACCCATGGATTACGTTCGTTTGAAGATGCACTGTTGTTCAACTTGCCAGTGGTCTCACATTTAGCTTTATATGTGAGCTCGCCAAATATCGAGTTGGCACACTCTGCTTTGAAATTGTTAGAACGTATTTCAACTGCTCCTCAATTCCTGTCTACTGGCAGTTCAACATCTGATTCCAGAATAAAGAAAAATCGTATGCTGAGCACCCTTGAGACAGTTGATGAATCCACTAGAATCAGAGAAGGATTTATTGAACAAATCGAAAGAGCACCCGAACTGTATGAACATACTCCCTCTCTTTCTGTGGTACAGATAAAAATGGAAGTGTTAGAATTCCTCCGGAAGAACTTAAGCGTTAACTTGGCTGAGCCCACAGTTGCTCATTATTTATTAGGATTTAAGGTAAATGGTGATGGATCATTGGATCTGGATGAAGATAGAGGTGGTGTCCGCTCTCCGGTTTCTCTTTTAGCGAGCATTAGAAACTTACTGGAATTCGCTGTTTCATCAACTTCTGAAAGCGTTATCGAGTACGAAAATGCTCAAATCGGTAGCGCATGCAGTGAAATTTTCTTAGCATTATGCAGAAACCCAAGCACATGCATGTTTATTCTGGACGAACTTAGAGAACATGATTTCTTACTACAAGCGCTTGAAATCGAACCAAATGTGGAGGCAAAGGCCCTTTGGAATGGAAAACCTTTTTCATGTTCCAATGACTTTTTGGCATCCGATTCAGCTCAAACTGTGATTGCATTTTTCAATCATCGAGCAGCCTTTTTAGAGTACCTTTCTATGGAAGTTCATATCAGCGCGGACAACGGTGCATTGTCATTGGTTTCGAGATATCTGGAATCGTTGGTTAGTGTCAATCTTCCACATACTTCTACCTTTGCCAGTAAATCTGCCAGACTACTGTCATTTTTAGATGTGTTGGAGTTCAAGCCCACTGATGAATTACAAACTGAGTTTCCTTCTGTTGAAGTTTTTGGTGAGCAGGTTTTAGAGCATTTCTATCGGAATGAAGGGAATATGGATGATAAAAGTGCGATTAACGAATTGAAATATTTATTAAGATTAAAGGGCCTAGAATTTGTCAGCACGAAAAGAATTGAATCATTAGATGATGCTGATTATGTTACAGCATCAAATGACATCATTGATACCTTCTCTAGGGCCAGGATTTCAAAAGGGATTAGGAACGTTCAACTTTCGTGTTTGGCTGCGTGGACTAAACTTGTTTTGGTAATGGTGGATGATACAGAATTGACTCCTAACGACAGGTCTACGTTTATTTTGGAAACTTTTCAAACAATAATACCAAAGTTGATTGATTATTCATCGTCAGATGTGGCATTTTCAGAACATTTAGCATCACTAGCACTATCGCTATACAAGATTTACCAAGAAGACATGGAAAGGATTGGAAAGGACCACGTGAGCACAGGAGGAAGCTCTGGCTATGATAGAACGCATGCATTGTTTAAGGCGTCATTGAGTTCCTTGTTAACGCCTCTAAGCACACCCGAACTAAGGGCTGATCTCTACATTGTATGTTATCGATACTTGAAGTCCTGCATCGACAGCTCTAGCAATAGGAGATTGTTAGTTCAAAATTTGCAAGTTGTTAGGTCTGCTGGGGATAAGCTATTAGAAACTGTGTGTACTGATGCGATTTCTGGAGAAGGAGTTACTCGGTTAACTGCCTTGATCCTCCTGGAGGTATTAAGTTTGTTATCTACGTCAACTGATTCCACATTTGTACTGGATGGGCTAGTTCGATATAATCTGTTATTGCTATTGATTCAATCAATGAAGAGAACAGATGACGAGCTCATGAATCGACAAAACCTAACGGACGCTGAGCTATTTTATGAGATCAATGTTTTTAAGGCTACCTTGGGATTTTTATTACAAGTTGCTCAAACACGATCTGGAGCTAATCAACTAATCCAGAGCGGGTTCTTCACTGTTCTGCAGTCTTGTGAATTTTTGAACATTGATCCTGACGTTGGTATCCGAGGAACCAGGGCTAATGAACCGCATGGCTTCCAGACTGACTTTTATGATTTGTTGATCCCAGTATACCAAGTGGTGTCTGGTATTTTATTATCGATGGGTCCAGAAAACGAACCTGTCATTTCACGAGTGACTAAATTCCTTGATGACCATCAACAGTTAACCGTGGCTATTTTAAAGAAGGACATTCTGCAACAGAGAGGGGAGTCGGAGTCCAAATTGAAAGAGTTGGTGAAGTTGTTAGTTTTATTAATATCCCTTACTGAATATGTACCATAGAGATAATTGAGTAATTTTACAGAGTTCATCCCTCTAATTCCAAACAATAAAAAATAATTTGTATTAATTACAATAATAGTTATTCACTCATCACCTCGATCTATATTCGTTAGAAGAATCCATTACGTGGGTTCGAGTTTGTGCTTCAAGGGTCTGAATTTGATCCAACTTCTCTTGCAAATATGTTGTATTGGAATCAATCCATTGTAAACTTGATAGATGTGAGTTTAATATCTTAACAATTTGAGTCAAGGCATCATCTTCCTTGGCATGATTGAGATCATTAGAAACTTTGTTAATTTCTTCAATAACGCTTGATAAATTACCACCCATGTTTTCAAGTTTTTCATTCAAGTCTTCAGCTAGTCGGTAAGCCTTTTCACGATCTTGGTCTACAGGTTGCAAACCTTCAGGACCTGATAAATTAGTGAGGAACTCGGCTGCTTGGTTTTCATACCCTTCCAAGAGACCTTCCAAATCGTCTTGCTGCTTGCCAACATATTGAAGGAGTTGGTCGATTTTGCCTTGATTTTGTTCAGCCTGGACAACTTGGTTATAAAGATCGGAGATTTTTTCACCGTTTTCCACCAATACCCGATCCCAGGCAGAAATATTTGTAGCCTGAGCTTGGAATTCAGCAGTATTCCTTGCAAGGGCGGATGTCCATTTGGCAATAATGTCTTCGAATGACTTGTTTTTAAGGTATGCAGAAGGTGCGATGTCCTTGATATTTGCTGCTGCAGTTTTGGAGTCTGCCGGTTTGGAACTGTCCTTCTTTTCTTCTGGCTTTTGACCGAACAATCCGCCAGAAGGAGCAGCTTGATCCTTCTTTTCTTCGGTCTTTGCACCAAATAAACCGCCTGCAGCCGGTTGAGTCTTATTTTCATCTGGTTTTGCACCGAATAAACCGCCTGCGGCTGGCTGAGTCTTCTTTTCATCAGGTTTTGCGCCGAACAGACCACCAGCTGCTGGTTGATCTTTCTTTTCCTCGGGCTTTGCACCGAAAAGTCCACCAGAAGCAGGCTGATCCTTCTTTTCTTCAGGCTTTGCACCAAATAAGCCACCTGCTGGTTGATCTTTCTTATCTTCAGTTTTTACACCGAACAAACCACCGGAAGCCGGCTGATCCTTCTTTTCTTCGGGCTTTGCACCAAACAATCCGCCACTAGAAGATTGATCTTTCTTTTCCTCTGTCTTTGCACCGAATAAACCACCTGCGGCTGGTTGATCTTTCTTTTCTTCAGTTTTCGCTCCAAATAAACCACCACCTCCTCCGGTTGTTGTACTAGTTCCAGATGATGCGCCGAATAATCCACCACCCGACTGTTCTTTCTTTGGTTCCGTTTTAGCGCCGAAGAGACCACCAGTAGTTGGAGTAGTGCTTCCAGAACCAAACAAGCCGCCAGAAGCCGGCTGATCTTTTTTGTCTTCAGTTTTAGCACCAAATAGCCCGCCAGTTGAACCACTGGTAGCTGATGTACTTCCAAACAACCCACCACCGGAACTGGTAGTTGCAGTTTTGTTAGCTCCTCCAAAGAGGCCACCCCCACTGGAAGCATTTGTATCTTTCTTGTCATCGCTCTTTTGACCAAATAAACCACTACCACCCGAGGCTGCACCTCCTCCAAAAGAGAATGCGGGTTTGGATTCTGTGTTTGCAGCAGTTGTTGTTGGAGTAGAGCTTCCACCAAGGGAGAATCCACCACCCCCACTGGTCGCACCCCCGCTGTTTCCACCAAAGGAGAATCCTCCACTTGGCTTATTTTCATTATTATTTGATGTAGCTGCTGCGCCTCCGAAGCTAAATGGCTTGGAGGCTGGAGTCGTTGAAGAAGATGCTGATCCACCACCGAACAAACCTCCGCCAGATGATGGAGTGGCTGAATTGCTAGCATTGTTACCGGTTGAGCCAAATAAACCAGAACCGGTATTGGAATTTGTGTTTCCACCCCCGAAACTAAATCCGCCACCAGTGTTTCCAGTGCCTGAAGATGCTGCTCCTCCGAACAAGCCTCCGCCAGAACTTGGGTTCCCAGCCGGAGTTGTGGAGGCGTTACCAAAACTGAACGCAGGTTTTGGAGTGCCTATGAATACATTAGAGAATTGACAACATATTACTTTGAAATCACTTACTGGATCCACTATTAGATGTGTTATTATTGTTATTTCCAAACATCCTACGCAAACGATGCTTTGATACTCAAAGTTGAATTTTCGCGTTGTGTATCTCCCAAAAAAAAAAAAATCCCAAGGAAAAATCCGCAAAATAAAATTCACCGCCTGGATTCGAAGATGCGGTACATATCTATGAACCAAACATCTGCTCTTTGGCGGCTTCCTTTTGGTCAAAAAGAAGCAAAAAGTAGCTCTGCGGGGTATATATTGTTTTCCGCATTAGAGAATTGAATGGAATATATCTGAATAATCCAATTGGATAATTCGTTATATGTGGGTTGAAGTTATCTCAGATTAAATGGAGGAATTAAACAGAAACTGAGATTTTCAATTTTTAATGGCATGCGTCGCTCATTTCATTATATATATATATTTCTATATTTTGGACATGTCAAGCAAACCCAGGTGCAGATTATCAACTATAATTCGTCCGTTTAACAACTCCTCGATAGCTTTCTAATTGAAAACTGGAGGGCCTGGAGGTCAGCCAATTCGCTGCATGTAACTGAACAAATATGGACATCTCAAATCAAAAGAAGTTTCATACACTGTCACGATATAATCATATTTGGACATTCCAATAAGCCTCTCCGATACATACAAATACGACCTCGGGAAGTTCTTCCATCCATTCTAGTAGCTGATAGCTAAACTATAAATCTAATTACCATTGACTTTATGAATTAATTAATTAAAATGATATTGATTATACCATATGCAACAGTTCAGCCGTACACTATGACGTTCAATTCAGTCTGACAACTACCGAGCATACTCAAAGTTACCGCCAGGGATGTGGAATTATCGCGCTTGGGGAGTAACGAAAACCGCACGACAAAAGCACGTTATTTTCTCGGGGCCCGACGTGAAAGAGCCATATATATTGAGTAATCCTTCCCAATCACTTTACATCTCTGTTTATTAACAGCAAATTTCAAATAACCACACTCAAAATGTCTACTTCTAAATTGATTCTCGTTCGTCACGGTCAATCTGACTGGAATGAAAAGAACCTTTTCACCGGTTGGGTTGATGTTAGACTCTCCGAAGTTGGTATCAATGAAGCTAAGAGAGCTGGTCAACTTCTTAAGGAATCTGGTCTTAAGCCAGAAAAGCTCTACACCTCCAGATTGAGCCGAGCCATCCAAACTGCTAACATTGCTCTTGACGAAGCTGATCGTCTCTGGATTGACACTGTCAGAAACTGGCGTTTGAATGAACGTCACTACGGTGATCTTCAAGGTAAGGACAAGGCTGAAACCCTTCAAACCTACGGTGAAGAAAAGTTCATGACCTGGAGAAGATCCTATGATGTTCCACCACCACCAATTGCTGATGACAACAAGTTCTCTCAAGCCAACGAAGAAAGATACAAGCTTATTCCAAAGGAATTCGTTCCAAAGACCGAATCCTTGAAGCTTGTCATTGACCGTCTTTTGCCATTCTGGGAATCTGACATTGCTAAGGATCTTCTTGAAGGCAAGACTGTTATCGTCGTCGCTCACGGTAACTCTCTTCGTGCCCTTGTCAAGCACTTGGACAAGATCTCTGACGATGAAATTTCCAAGTTGAACATTCCAACTGGTATCCCATTAGTCTACGAATTAGACTCCAACTTGAAGCCTGTTAAGAAGGCTGAATACTTGGACCCAGAAGCTGCTGCTGCTGGTGCCGCTGCCGTTGCCGCTCAAGGTAACAAGAAATAAATTACTACATAGTGAATCTACACCCAATTTTTTTAAAGCTTAGTGATTTTTGTTTGCATATCTTTAGATCTTCAGCTTTTGTTGGTTGTGTGACATTTTCGAAAAGTGTTGGGGATCGGTTTTTCCGTTTTTGTAGATCTTAGTCGAATTGGGACAATCAGTTTTTCCGAGACTTGTCTGTCAGAGTAAACACGCCAATAAATATAAAGCACAATAGCGGCTAATTTAAATACATTAAAATTGCTATTACAAATTAATTAGAGAGTGGTGCAGATTAAATAATGTAAAAGCCTTCGGTTAGGCTTGTTGCTTCAATTTCTTGGGGCGATAAAACTTCAACAGCAACGATGAGGTGACCACGGAAATTGAACTTAGAGCCATCGCTAAAGCTGCCCATACTGGGTCAAGACGTGTGTTTCTGTATGGATAAATAACACCAGCTGAAATAGGGATACCAATGCAGTTGTATACCAAAGCCCATGCGAAATTGAACTTGACTCGACGGAATACAACCTTGGAAATTTCCAATAAAATCAAGATCGACTTCAGGTCGGATTTAAGAAGGACAAATTCTGCAGAAGACAGTGCAATATCAGACCCAGATCCAATTGCAATGCCCAAATCAGCCATACTCAATGATGGTGCATCGTTAACACCGTCGCCGACCATGGCCACAATGGCACGAGAATAACTCTTATTAGTCGAGGAGTTACCAGTCTTTTGTAACCATTGAATCTTATCCGACTTTTCTTGTGGAAGAACCTCGGCAATGACATGATCTTCGGGTATCGAAACTTGTTCAGCCACTGCCTTGGCAGTAGTCTCATTATCGCCAGATATTAACCAACATTGAATACCTCGTTTAGTAAGTTCTTCAATCACCAACTTTGATTCGTCACGAATTTTGTCTGATGCTGCAAGAGCAACATGCACGGAAGATTTTTCATCACCGTTGGCTGTGATGGCCAAGAGGATAACAGATTTACCGCGAGTCTTCCATGAGTTAATTTTCTCTTGCAGTTCTTCACATATTTCGGCCCCATTCTCCTTGACAAATTTCTCATTCCCAACAAATGCTATTCTTCCATCCTTCAGTTCACCCGTGATACCCTTGCCAGAAATTTCGTTGGCTTTGGAGATCCAATTCTCCGATGGGTTGGAAATACCAACCTCTCCGCAATAATTCTTAACAGCAGTTGCCAAAGGATGACCAGAATTCAGCTCCAAATCTCTTAGAATCTGGAATAAATCGCTCTCTTTGATATCGGATGTAACTTCCTTGTCTGTAATCTTAGGCTCTCCACCCTCTGTCAATGTACCCGTCTTGTCAAAGCAAACAATATTGACATTGGAACCTTCTTGAAAAGCCTCTCCGCCGCCTCTGGCAAGAATACCATATTTAGCGGCCAATCCAGACCCCATGTAAAGTGCAGTTGGTGCGGCCAAGCCAATTCCACAAGGACAAGCAATGACAAAAACTGCTACTGCAAACTCAAGTGACCAAATTGGCCATCCCCCAATATCCATATCAAGATAAGAATCAGGAAGTGCGCCAGATAACCCAAGTGAGAGCCAAACAACCCATGTTATGATAGCAATTAAAGTTACCACTGGCACAAAAATCCCAGTGATCTTTTCAGCAACCCGTTCAACCGGAGCACGATGAAGCTGACCTTCTTGAACTACGGACACAATGTTATCCAATAGAGATTCACCCTCAATCGCAGTGATCTTAGCAACTACGGTGGAGGACCCACAGTTCACTGTACCAGCATAAATTTGGTCGCCGACTCCATGCTTCACAGGCATGCTTTCACCTGTCAAAGCTGATTCATCAAACGATGATTCTCCGTCAAAAACAATTCCATCAGTTGCGCATGACATACCTGGTTGAATTCTGACGAAATCACCGACTTCCACCAAATCCAACGGAACGGTCTCATCTTGTCCAAACTTTTTTATTTCAAGATCAATATGATCCACTAACTGCACAGTGCTTGGCCTAAGGTCCCCTAATAGAGAAACAGCCGAGGCAGTCTTGGACTTAGAGATTGAATCTAACAATCTTCCGATTAACAAGAATAGTGTCAAAAACACGACAGAGTCGAAAAATGTACTAGTGTAACCATCGGACTCTGGATGAACTTTGGCACTCAAGATCAGAAGAGCAATGCTTGCAAAATACGCAATACTGGTGCCTAGACACATGAGCAAGTTCATAGATCCAAATTTGAATAATCGCCGCGTCCATGGAACCCCTGTTCTCCATAGACTACACACTTCCCTGAAAGCTTTGACGTGGAATAGATCATCAGCAAAAAAGTACACTGGTGTAGCGAGGAAGAATAATGCCCAGGTTACTCTGCTGACTGCGCCCACCCACATTGGTTCATGCAAATACATTCTGAATGCGTTGTCTTTAGGAAGCAAACTCATTCCAACAACCCCCAGAATGAAGGTGGGGATTGCCACGAGAAAAGTTAGGATCAAACGCAAAATGATCTTTCTTTGCTCTTTCTTGGTCATCAGAATAGATCTTTCTTCGATGCTCATAGGATGCACAATTCTAGTATCAAATTGTGGTGATATCGCATTGATTCTTTCTAGCACTTTTCTAATGGTGATATCATTAGCAGTGTCAGGAACATAGGTGAATTTGATATATGGGTGGTCCAAAGAAATAGGATCGTCGATCAAAACACTGTCACCATATGTTCTTAATAAATTATTGATGTTTTCGGGGCAATGCCTAAAAAAAAATTCGTTAGTCAAAGAAAAACCATTGATTCCACCGTTTTCAACTTACTCGCAAAACATGCCATCAATTTCAAGGTTGACAGTTCGTGATCTCTTGGCGATAGTAGTGTGTCTCGCCTCCTTCAACTCCACTTGATCATAGTCAAATCCACAATCTTCAATAACCTCCTTCAATTGGCCGACCTGATTAACATCATTGACGATAATTGTAGCAGAATTAGTAAGCAAGTTGATTTCTATGCTTTCAACGAATGGCAAGGGTTGGACCATCTGTGATATTGAATTCACACAGGCCGCGCACGTCATGCCACCAATTGAGGCGGTCACCTTCCAACATCTACTGGATTGGACTGGCAACAGCTCCACCAGCTCACAAGTAAACCCAGCATCTTTAATGCATTGCTGAATCTTATTCGCCAAGCGCTTATCGTTAATGATTGCAACCGCCGATGCATTCATCAAATCCACTGCAAAATCTAATACCTGGGGAAGTTCAGAATTTACGACCGAGGTGATGGAATTCGAACAGGATGCACAGGACATCCCCCCAATGGAGAATTGAGCTCTGTATTCTTCTTCATCATTGGTAACTGTGGTAACACTAGGAGTTTCAGATGACAGCTGCTTCTCCAGAGTGGCAGTACTCGAAGAACTAAACACGCTTTTCAAACTCATATGATGCTTCTTGTTCTCCTGGCACTGTTTGCAGGCTACTCTGTGTGTTTTTTTCTGTTTCCAGTTTGATATGATCTTGTCAATCCAACCTTCAGTAAGATCAATGTCGTCAACACACAATAATTTAAACCCTCCCTCAAGGAATTTCTTAGACAAGTCAGCCCTGTCTAAATTATATTCATCAGGGACGAACACAGTTACCGTATTCTCGTCGATCGAAATTTGTGTGCCCAATGCAGTTGGCAGCGCCTTTGCGATCACCGATCGAATACTATCCATACAGGATCCGCAGTGGATCTTGTCTAAAGTTAAAATATATCGCTTCATCTTCTTCTCTTTCTACGCTTCAACGACGCCACTGAATATCCAAACCCAGAGCGATTCTACCGTTTATTTATAATCCGTCAGTCGTTGTTTCTAGAATTTTTTTTTTCATGCACCTCTAACCGAGCTATTTTTGCCCAAGGGCACAAATAGCTCAAAACCCCAAGCCTTATCACGTGCGGCTTACATATTTTGCAGAAACCACACTACCCCTTGCAAAAGCTCTACATTCTTCAGATATTTATATGTTCGATCCCCATAAATATGCGACGCCCCTTACGTGAACTTGTGTGGGTGACCTGTACAAGACGGTTTTGTGTTCTGGTGAATGTCCCCTAGCGGAAATTGTGTCTTATGCGAGTTTGCTGGCCAAGAAAATCGGGGGGTAGTGGTAGTGATGATGCAGTAGGAAGTTACGGCCGAATTAGTAATGTAATTGAGACAGCTTAATTTATACCTACTTGCTGTAAACCTGTTTGTATATTTGAATCACTGTCCTCAGGGCAACGATCTATCATTTCGGGCACTTCCGCTGTGGAAGGATATATATCTTCAAGACAGACTCAGTTTTATTGGAATTTAAATTATACTAATGAAGTTTTGTGCCATTTTCTCCGTGCTAGAAATGTAAACTTTTGGCTGTTTGTGAGTAATGGGGAAGCAACATTCAGGGTTCACCGTTTTAAATATTATTAAGCTAGCCGCAGAATAATAATATTTTCTGAAACTCTGTCTGAGATTACTGAGACATACCAAAATTCTTCCGAACATGGCGATAATACCTCGATATCAATATGTTTTATCATCCGGAAATAATATGATTACGGGATTTTTGCTGATTATTCCATCTAGAACATTCCATACAATAGTATCAATTTGTCCAAATCAATATTTCTCAGTTTGGTCATCGCTTTTCAAACTGCTATCTCCTTAAAATCGACCGTTATTATTACCAACAGGCAGAAATATCTCCTTTCTTTGTGCAAGTCCGAGCTAACTGCAACAGGCAGCAATTGGTGCAGGCCGTACAATAACGGCCGGTTCTTGAGATTCAGCTCTATATCATATCACATTCCTGCTTATCATAAGACTTGAATGAATATACTTGTATATCAGTTAGGCTTGAGTTTACACTTTTGTCATAATCTTGAGGTTCCGGGGCAACAGTTAAATGTGGAGTCGGCATTAAGTTTGTACTCATCCGAGAATCCGACATGCATAATTGCCCCCGAACACTTAAATGATCGGCACTCTGTTCAACAGGGCCGCTGCAAAAAGGGTCCGGCGATCAACAATGTATGAAACAAAACTGGATGACACCAAACGGCTGCATATCTGCCCGTTGAACATTCAGATCACTCAACATAATGAATCCCGGGTCAAAGCTGTAATTTTTGCGGGATCAATTTAGGCAGTTAAAGAAACTTATGAGTTTAATAGGTGGGAAATTAGCTGCCGTGTAGCTGATAATTTATAAGAGCAGAAACAGATAAAAACATAGTTCCTTATTTGATAGGGGATAGGTTCATAGGACGATCGATCTATCACTTTTCCGTCAAAAAGGTTTTTATTCACCCTGAAGAACGACCTGATTATGTGATCCCTGAGAAATATCAGCACAATTCCTGAGCCAGCAAAAAAACTGAGATTGAAACGACGAATGACGGCGTAAAGAGTCCGATGAGGTTCAGAGGACTCACACAATTGAAATAAACAATCACGAAAGCGCCAGTGATAGTAATCATATTCTTTTTGACTGGGCGGGGCCACATGATCCAGAAAATCCCAAAACCTGGCCACTTTTCAGAAAAAGTGTTGTTTATTCTTCAAGTGTGTCTCTTATACGTGTCAATCTATATTAGTTCTTCTATCTATCTACCAGGTGTGCTACAATATCTCTCTCGCCGTCGCTTACTCTCCGTTGTCTATGTTCGTGATCGGATATGGCATTTGCCCTATGATCCAAGCGCAGCAGCGTTTCCAACTCCTTCAATCGGAATTGTAATCGGTGGGGCACCTGTTGAAGTCAATTGGAGATGGTCCATCTGGTTTCTGCTCATTTTGGATGGGTATACTCTCTTTCTACTCTATCGCACGGCCAAAAGGTTGTGACGGCTTACTGGAGATGATAGAATTTCTTCGGATGGGCCTCGCAGAGCTACCTTTTTTGCTTCTTTTTTCTCCGAAAAGAAGCAAAAAAGGTAGCTCTGCGAGGCACTAAATTACAAGAAATAAAACTGTCATTTAACGAGTCAGAACCGCGTCCGAAAATCTTGATCTATTCCTCTTCTATCTCGTCTATACCGTGTTTAGGAAAGTTTGTCAAGTTTCTACCCGACCACAAGGGTTCGGTGCTGCCTTCTTCTAGCAGACTCAGCAGTCTGAAACTGTCTTGCTCTCGAGCCACTTCACCCGCGGGGTTCTCATTTGACATTTGTGTGAATTGGCAAGGATTCTGGTTCCTTCTCGGTTTCAACGACGCTCTCACTGTAGTCACAAATCTCTGAGACCTAGTCTCTGTAGTGGTTCCAGAAGCCTGATTTGAATTGGAATTCCTCTTCTGGAACACATGGCGTTGTCTATTTCGATAAGTATCTTCACATTTTGTCTCCTCTGAGGAGCTGTGATTACTAGTTCTTTCCCCCTCCAAATATCGCAGCATTCGGTGGAAATTGTTCTCTGTATCATCATAATAGGGCGACAGCACAGATACCGACTCTTCAAATAAATCTTTGTCTAACGCTGGTGACCCCGGAGTCTCACAATTTCTCTCCTTCTGTTGACTCCGAAATTTAAAGCAAAACAAACCCTTCATAGCCAGTTGTCATTTTAAATGATTGAGAATTGAAACTTTGTCCTGGGTAAACAAAATAGACTTCCTAACCCATAACTCTAGCAGAAATGTTGTATTTGTAAGCTTTAAATAACTAGACTCGACGGAAATCCCACGTTGAGATATTCCAGTTACAATAACTGGCCCATTGACCTTCTCGGAATGCTCTGATATAACCCTTCCATCGAAATTCAATTGAAAACCCCACCACTAATCCCACGAAGTGGAGATGAGTGGGGTCTCGGTCCCCGAAACACCGAACAGCCGCCGACAAAAAGAGTGGATAAACCGTTTCACCGATCATGGTACGGCTGAACAGGAAACTAAGTATGAGCCGCACATGGTGATTAGAGTTGAGAAATCCAAATTAAGCAATATCAATATGACAAGCGACATGATGGAGCGGAGAGGGGACGCGAGGGGAAGATCGGAATTATGAATCAATGCCTGGGCCACATTAGAAAACGTTCTGATGCGACGGAAGGATGCCCGAATTAGGAGAATGGACCTTTTGTCTCAATTTGGAAATGATCTGTACATATGACCCGAAGTGGTTTAAGAATACTTAAAAGTTTATCCACTCAAGCAACCAAGTATAAAAGGAGGAATAAATCCAGGTGGGAATTGCGGTATCGAATTGTATATACAAAGTTATTGAGCGATTTAATGAGCGGCACAGAAGAAGCATTGAATGAATTGTCTTGGTGGACTTCACCAAAGATCTTTGAACTTGAGAAACGCGGGGTTCTGTTTAAATCATGGCTATATGTTGCACACAACTCTCGATTTAAGAAATCTGGTGACTACTTGAGCTACAGTGTTGGTGGATTGAATTTCTTCCTGATTAGAAACAAGGGTGGAGAAATCAATGCTTTCCATAACGTCTGTCGCCACAGGGCATATCCAGTAATTAAAAAGGAGGCCGGCAGTAGCATTATTCTCGGTTGCAAATATCACGGATGGAGTTATAATACTGATGGCGCGTTAACCAAGGCCCCACATTTTGAAAACGTTCCAGGATTTGATAAATCACAAAACGGCTTGTACAAAATCCACTCCCATATCACTGACGAAGGTTTGATTTTCATCAACTTTGATTCTGCTCCAGCCGGCCCACCATCGTTCGAAAGCGAGTTCCCTAACGTATCCAAGACGCTACAAAAGTTCGATCTTCAAGATTACGACTACCACACAACATTTGAATTGGAAGGGCAATTCAACTGGAAGACCCTGTTGGATGGTCCAAGTTCTCAAGGACGGGCCAATTCATTCACAACCAATTCGCGCATTGAAGAAAATGACACTTGGGCACATGCCAAAACTAAGTTGATCAATGGTAATGGCAAGGATATGGACGGTAACTGGATCTATCTCTTCCCTATCAGTGGAGTCAATTGTTACGAAGCAGGCTGGTATTCCATCCGGGTTCTTCCAAGCGCTCCTAACAAGACGACGCTCCAATTTGACGTTTACAGGAAGAAGGGATCTTCAGATGAAAGTGCTGACCAATTTGTTGATCTGGTCAAAAGAATTGAACAAGAAGACTTGCAATTATGCGAGAAGAGCTACACTAACTTGAAGTCTTGTGACGACAAGACTGCTCTTGGATACTACAAGAAAATTAAACAAATGGTCTTGGACCACTTCGATCAAGAAAATAAAGCTGGCACAGCTATCAACCCTGCTTTCCTCGGATCTCAATCCACCAGTGAAACTGGTCAAATGCTGGACAAGATCTGTCAAGAATTGGATTGCGGAGGATCCTCTGGACCAGAAAATCCTGTATTGGCTTGGTAATTAGTTATAACGTAATTTTGAATTGCATAATTTTTCTTTTTTTTTATTCACTACTCTTATTCTTTTCATCTTTATTTATGATCAATAAAAGTAACCAAATGACAGGTAATGTCTGTCTTTAAACATTAGATTGTGGAAGATCCTCCTGATCAACAAGACTGTTGCTTTTGGTTCTTTTCTAGAAAAGAACGCCGCCGGCAGGGCACTCTTGATTGGGTACGATAAAAATCCATATTCATTATATCATTACATCTTAGCGAAAGACAAGTGAACAGACTTCTCTTGGGTGTAGATCTCAATACCAGCGTGACCAAGCTCTCTGCCAATACCAGAGCTCTTGTAACCACCGAATGGAACTCTTGGATCTGGGAAGGTGTCAGCATTGATCCAGACTTGGCCAGATTCCAACTCAAGGGAGACTCTGTTGGCCTTAGAAATATCCTTGGTGAAGATAGAAGCAGCGAGACCGTAGCAAGTGTCGTTAGCACGTTCAACGGCTTCTTCTTCAGTGGAGAACTTGGCGACAGCACCAACTGGTCCAAAGATTTCTTCTTCCATGATCTTCATGTCGTCCTTAACATCAGTGAAGATGGTTGGTTCAACATAGTAACCATCCTTGTATTTTTCAACCTTGTTACCACCGAAGGCAACCTTACCACCCTCGGACTTACCGGCTTCAATGTATTGGAGAACCTTCTGTTGTTGGACATCAGAGATTTGTGGACCGTGGAAGGCACCTTCGTCGAATGGCAGAGCGATCTTAGATCCTTGTTCGACAACCTTTCTGAAGGCTTCGATGAACTTGTCGTGGACGGATTCGTGGACAAAGTATCTGGACATGGCGGTACAGGTTTGACCTTGGTTGGCCATAAGAGAGCCATGAGCGACTCTGGCAGCCAATTCGATGTCAGCATCTTCAAAGATGATCATTGGCGACTTACCACCACATTCCAAGGTGATGTTCTTCATGTTGGAGGCAGCAAGCTTCATAATTTGCTTACCGGTGGCGGTGGAACCGGTGAATGCAATCTTGTTAACATCCATGTGGGATGCAAGAGCGGCACCAGCAACACGGCCAAGACCATTGACAATGTTGATGACACCTGGTGGGAAGCCAGCTTCCTTGACCAGTTTGGCAAAGTAGAGCATAGACAATGGGGTGTTTTCTGCCAACTTCAAGACAATGGTGTTACCAGCGGTCACGGCTGGGGCAACCTTCCATGCAGCCATCAAGAATGGGTAGTTCCATGGGATAATTTGTCCACAGACACCCAATGGCTCTCTGATGGTGTAGGAAAGCTTGTCGCCAGATGGTTCCATGGTCTTGCCGTCAATCTTGTCAGCATAACCGGCATAGTACTTGTAGCACATGATAGAGCCAATGATGTTAGGGAAGGCTTGAGCCTTGTAGGCCTTACCACCATCCCAGGCTTCAATGGTAGCGATGATTTCTTGATCACGTTCGATCAATTCGGCAAGCTTTCTCATGAGCTCGCCTCTGGCAAAACAAGAAGTTTTCTTCCATGGCTTGAAGGCAGCACGAGCGGCCTTGACAGCCTTGTCAATGTCTTCTTCAGAAGCAGATTGGACCGAGGTAATGACCTTGCCGGTGGATGGGTCGAAGACTTCGAATGAGTCGCCGCCCTTAGCTTCAACGAATTCATTGTTGATGAACAGACCCAATGGTTGGTCGAATTCCAATCCAGATGGGGCCGTCAATTTAGCGTCAAGTTTGGACATTTTTGTGGGGAAGTTTTAAATAGACTAGGGGTTATAAAAAAAAGGGCAGCAAACGAAAAGTCCAAATGGCAATTCCGTGGTGGTGTATTTATACTCTCAGACGTCTCCGCTTTACGTACCAAAATATCCGCCATCTGTTTACTAATCATTCCGAACGGTTAGGCGCCCCGCTTCACCGGTCGTTCCGAAAGCGGAATATTTAACCGATAACCCTAACCCAACTCGACGTGCGAAGAAGGTAAAATGATGCAGCCGTTTTATTGGTTTTGAAGCGAGTGTGTGTAGAGGTACATATGATATGCATTTTTAGGCATTATGCTCTTAATGAGATGTGTAAACTGTTGAGGTTTGGTAAATTTGTAGTTTTTTTCAAGTGATGAAAAGATTGAAATATTTATTTTTATTTTGTGGGGTGGAACCCCGCTTTGCGTGCGGAATCTTCTAGGTCAGGGTTTTCAAGTCGTATATAGAGGGCTATAGAGTAATTTGCAATTTGCCAAAAATTTGTACTGTGAAAGTGATTTATGTGGAGACAAGCAGTGGCTTGTGTGAGTGTGTTTTTGTGTATGTGCATATGTGCCTTACCGGGTACAGATTGGATGGTGGTTATTCATTAAAGTCTAATTAACAATGCAATGGTATGTGTGTGTATATAGTTTATAATTCGGGCTTTCCTTTGGCTTTACCACCGGGGTTAATAACAACATAGTTGATGTAGAGGTCACCAAAATGATCTGGTTTCTCGCGGATTGGCATTCCAAAACCCCTGATAACTTCCACTTCACCATTAGAGACGGCCACTCCGACGTTTCGCTGAAGATCAACATGGGATTCCCCATCCAAGAACGGAATTGAGCGTTTCCAGCCGCCCTTAAGGGCCTCCTTGGCACTCAAGACTTCTGTTCTGAAAAGGTGCTGTCCTCTGCGACGATAGCCCATGTTGTCCTGTCGGGCTTCGGAAACTCGAACTATAAGATCCCCAGCTTCCCATTCGGGAGATTGGTCGGCTTCACCAGGAATTCTGTGATCAAAGTTCTTCGGACTACCCGGTTCAACATAGACATGATATGTTCGATCTTCGCGAACCACTTTAGATCCGCCACATACTTTACAGGGATGTGCAATGACACGACCTTTTCCACCGCATTGGTCGCAGGGTGTCTGGATTTGTTGAAACATGCCAGGGGCCAATTGATGTCTAATAATCTTCATTCCGGCGCCTTGACACGAGCTGCAAACATGTTCCTGGCCATCTGCAGATCCCGTTCCATCGCATTCGTCGCAGACACCTTGAAGATTGATGGAAAGATCAATTGTACCACCATTGTAGGCCTGTTTAAGACTGCATCCAATGTGGGTTTCGGTGTCAGGTCCCCGAGGAACAGCTCGACCAAATCCGCCATGTCCGCCGCCGCCGCCTCCAAAGAATTGTTGGAAAATATCAAAGGCATTGCGCATTGGTTGTCCGCCGCCATGACCATGGCCCCCTTGAAGCCCTTCTTCGCCAAATTGGTCGTATCTGGCCCGTTGTTCCTTATCCGATAAAACTTCATAGGCGCCTGCTATTTCCACAAACTTTTGTGCTGCTTCATCATTACCAGGGTTCTTATCTGGGTGATATTCTCGACTCAATTTTCTGTATGCCTTCTTGATCTCTTTTTCAGTAGCAGAACGGGACACTCCAAGAATCTAAAAAAATAGTTTCGTCGCATTAGCTTGGTGTTTGATATACAATCTTCTCAATTATTATTCCTCACCTTGTAGTAGTCAGCACCAGCAATGGCTTGCGCCACTAAACACAATACAACCAGCGCTATCAATCCAACTCGCTTGTAAATCATTAATAGTTAGTTACGTGGTGGTTAGCTCCGCAGTGTCCCAATTTAAGCGTTTGGTGTCACTTTTGAAAAATTAAAAGTCGTGCGGCTCGGGATCCTGCCTAATTAAGAGATCTCGGATTTAGATAGTGCGATCTGCTCAGAAACAGATTCGTAGAGAATAATTATTTTAATGGTGATTAACTATAGTTTTAGTTTAAAGCGGGTGTATTTAGTGGAATATAAAGTATTGGCGAATGTTGTAACCTGCAGTTATATGCAATAGGGAAGGTCTGTGTCTAAAATAGGCTTTAACTGTTAATGACATTGAATTGGTTTAAATTCTCCCATTGTGTGTGCCTGTAAACTACTCATGTATTAAACATGATTTCTTGGTTACGCGTGCATCAAGTGGCAAAATATTTAACTTAACATACAGAAAGAATTAATGGGGAATGAAAGTATATCAAAAGTGCCCTTACCTTGCTTCTGGTAAATTATATGATTAATGGACTGTGAAAATCGTGTTCCACTAATCTGAAATTTTGTTTTTTATTCAACGAGAGCGGAATTGGATCAAATTTATGTGTTGAGGGGACCTTTGGCTATATGAGAGCTATTTATAGATGGTTTAGAGGTAGTCATATAAATTTCAGTAGAAGTAGATAAACAGAAATGACACTGATGGACGTAATTATATTCATTCATATAACTGTGAATTAATACACACACTATAATCTTAAGTGTATTGTCTCCACCTCCCTAATAACACCGAAAACTAAAGTGGGTTCTATGAATCAAGTATATCGTGTTTTATGACTTCCTGATCCATGGACACCATGAGATATCTATATAGCAAAATTAATTCCCTGATCCTTAGAAATAAATATGCAACATATATTTATGTCCAATAGACAGAAAGAAAAATTAAAGTAAAAGAGCCATTCAAGTCTCTCTGGCAGATCAGCAAGCTACATACTTAATAAACTACTACGTTATACTATGGAGCATAAATATTTATTTCACTTAACCAAAGTGTTCAGTAATTACTAGAAGAACAAGATCTAATTCACTCAATTAGATTTCCCTCTTACTGAATGTATTCAGAACAGGGAACGAAATACAACTGTTAGAACGCAATATATACCAGTTGAGTCACTTCAATTCATAAATCCTGACATGACCTCTAACTACAACATTGAAACAGGACACTGAAACTTAATGAAATGAATCTAAAAAGCCAATCTGCCACCAACAACGAATTGGAGTTGTGATCGCCCGCCCAACACAGAGATCGTGCGTGACCCGAGCTTAATTTACATACAAAAACATTAGTCAAATTATTTTGACACAGCTTATTTATACAAAATAAACTAATTTTCATCTTAAATTGGTTATCTACCTACGCATTCTGCACCCAAGTGCACTTTGCAGGTAAATCGGTTTTTATGAGGGTGTTGGTTTTCACATCACTCACTGCGGCTCAACCATAAATTTCAACATCCATCCGTAACAATGCATGAAGTAATTCATTTGTCGTTATCAGAGACGGCCAATCATGTTCACAGCCATTTCTATAATGCACAGGAGACTTACTTTGTATATAGTAACGAAGCGGCCAGTGAGTCCAAGGTTGATCCCCAGGTATTGTTCCAATCGGGTAAAGCACCAACTCCTCGAAGTTTAATATGGGAAATGAGAGGAGGCTATGGCGGAATGCGAGGATTCAATCACCCGTTGTATGATTTCGACAAGGATTCAGAAGGAAATGAAGTAGACAATGCGGTAGTGTGGAATACTGGAGCAGTCGACCAGGTAAACGCACCCAAAATTTCAAGATCAGAGTACCAGAAGGCATTGGATCAGGCCAAGGCTCTACCAAAGCTTGATGCGTCAAACACAAAGTACTGGACCGACTATCTACACCTATACTTCCACCCAAAATCCCTCTTGACTTTGCCCAACTGGGAATATCACCCTACAGAATATCCCCGTGGTAGAAGTCGAGGCGGTGGCACTAGCGAGTTCAGAGACTTTTCGGTTGGAGTCGATCAATTCCAAGAATTGGATCAAGACAAGGAGTATCTCGAAACCAACTTTCGCCCCGTTCTGGAGAACTGCGATTCACTTTCTGGAATCAGTTTGTCCACTGAGGTTGATAGTGGTTGGGGAGGCATGAGTGCCGAGATTTTGTCACAATTGCGCGATGATTATATTCCTAAAGGCACTATATTCACATGGGGGTTTTATGAAGATGAAACAAAGTTATCTAGACAAATGAATCTGTCACGAATTAGAGCTACTTGTTCTCTTGTCGAAAATTCTTCCATCTTTATTCCAATGGGGTCCCCAACCTTGCCGTCGGGCTTTTTGGAGAAAAGACCAAATGTGGACCTCTCCAGTAAATACTATGCTGGAGCTCTATATAATATCGTGTTTGAATCGTTTTCACTACTCTCCAGCTTTCGACAATCCAAGAGAGTATCCATGCAGGAGGTTGCAGCTGCTCTGCAATGTGGTACTAACCGCAATGTCGTATCTGAAATTCATGGTGCCATTTCCGACACTGGCCTGATTGACTTTTCTGCTTCTCCATTTAGAATTACGCAGCGGGGAGCTAACCATATTTTCTCCAAGGCGGGTTTGGTTCGACCTCCATCCGAAGAGCCAAGTATACAACAACCTCAGAACCCCAGAGATTTGTATTTCAATCCTAATCCTGTGTTGTCCATATCAGAAGACGGTTTGTGGGACAGTTATTTCCAAGAACAGCGACTTCTGGACAACGGGACATCAAAATCAGCCTTAACAAGGTTCAGCTGCCCTCAGCCTATGAGTATCCCTACATCGTATCCTCAGGGGCTCATCACACCCCGAGACTATGTCTATACAGACCTAGGAATTTCAAGCTCCCCCAAAATTGCGTTCCGGGAAATGTGCAGCTTTGTCAAGCGTTTTGTCCGCACTGACGGAGACCGCGAGGACCTCATCCAATCCCTCAGTTCCTTTGCAGACGAGTATAGATGGGGATACGATAGTGATGACAGCGAGTCTGATGATGAATAAAGAAGTAAACAATAGGGAATGGATTGGTATGTGATTATTCATGGGACCCAGATGATTCAAACACATTGTGAACGAAACAGAAAATCTCTCTTTGAAGTGACGGCAATTGCTCAATACGAGCTTGTAAATATTACCGGAAAAAGTAAAATTCTAAAAAAGGTACATACGATGGGATAGTTTATACGGTCATGTTACTCAGGTCATCGTTGAATTTGTGGAGTTTTAAAAAAAATTCTATATTCTGCGTGTGCGGCTAAGCAAATATATATATATATGAATCAATCGGCCCCTCCATCGCGAATGTAACAATGCGTGAAACATCATCGTTCAGTTTTCCGATCCAGATAGCCGCGAGTGTAGGAATCTTCTGGTTCCCCTTCATTCTTGTATATATAGGTTCCAGCTTGAATATACTATAACCGTAATTTGTGTTAAACAATGGCGTAGTTGCATAATTGCAAACCAAGTTTGATCAATTTAATGCTCGTCTAATTTTGAAAAGAAACCGTTAGCCGTGCGGGGCTGACAGCAAAGTTCAGACCCACATCGATCCAGTTGATTTATGGTGGACCTGGTCACCCGTAGGAACTCAGACGAGTTGTAATTTAAAGCGTCAACATGATTGAAATATCAATAAGAAGTCATGTACGCAGTTGAGTATTAAAGATATGAATTATTAAGGGATATTCCATCTGCGAAATGGTTTGTTTTCATCGAAGTCACAGACATGTCTTTTGAACCTAGCAATTCTGAAAATAGCTTGTACAGAAGAAGAATGGTGGTCCCGTGAAACCGATTTGCAAGATATTATACTCAAAGCGAACTCTTTTGAATTTACGCTGTTGAGGGATGTAACATCATGTATGTTCAGGCACATAGGAGATTAAAACAATTCAGCTCCCCAATGCAGATTAGAACAGAATGAAAATTTATATTGCACAGACAGTTATATTCGCCAGCTCTACATTGGCAGATATTTCTACAACGAGTCCTGGGTGTGAGGGACTCTCAGACTGTAGTATAACAGATGCGACGACTACCTTTAACGATCTTCTATCCACCTCTGGTAGTTTTAATTCTGATCTCAGTTCTGCATCCAGTGGAGAGTCCTCCAGGTCCATTGACACTTCCTCTGGTGGGTCTTCCATCATTTCCTCATTTGACAGTAGCTCAACTGACGCATCGAGCGTTACCACCGGCGGTGATCAGGAGAGCTCTTTATCTTCATCATTGGATTGTGTAACCAACTACCCTCTGACAATCACACCAGTAGCAGTATCTGGTAACGGCTGGTTCACTATTATACCGTCAGATCTTCCGGCGAGTGTCAAGCAAAGGTTATCCTGTCTGGCGAGCCATGGTTCGACAGATACCGGAACTTCAAATAGTAAAACTCCGGACGAGAACCTTGCTGTTGGATCTATCAACCAAATGATGCTTCCGATGGGTATTAGTACAGTATGCGCCTTTTTTGCTGGCGCAGCGATCGTTTTAATGTGACGATTAAGCCAGATTAGAACCAAGTTGGCTTGATTTCGTCAAATGGATTACTTATTATTAGCAAAAGTTATTCTAAAATTGAAAATCCTTATCGAAACGGAGTTCTGCTTTATTTAACATTCAGATCCCATCAAATGCAATCTCATCCTCAAGAGCTATTCTCCAATAATAATTTGGGGATCTTCATCTTTATTATGCCAATTGTACCTAATATTATCCTTTCAATCCAATTGTAAGACTTTCATATCATCATATTATGTTAAGGTCAGCCGTACATTATCCGCGTTTTACGCGTTTTAATTTGGTGATTGAACGTGAAATTTATTTCAAGCTCCGTTGAGCGGACACTTTCAGTACTTTGAGAAATGAAGCCAAACTTGATTACGATCATTGGCACTACTGGAGTGGGGAAGAGCCAGTTAAGTGTAGAGATTGCGAAAGCATTGAATGGAGAGATCATCAACGGTGATTCCATGCAGATGTACAAGGGTCTGGACAACATCACAAACAAGCATCCAATAGAAGAACGAGAGAACATTCCGCATCATTTGCTTGGACATATTGGTTGGAAAGAAGAATACAGTGTGAAGCAGTTTGAGGACGAAGCGGTGAAGATTATCAATGATATTCACTCTCGTGGCAAAGTTCCCATATTGGTCGGGGGCACCCATTATTATAACCAGTCCATACTGTTTAAAAACTCCACAATTGCATCATCTGAAACGATTAACCGTAAGCCATTAACACGGCAGCAAGAAGAGGTATTAGATTCGCCAGTTAAAGTTTTGGAGATTCTCAAATCTGTTGATCCAGTTGTGGCGGAGAAATTTCATCCTAACGATACCCGGAGATTGCGAAGAGCATTAGAGATTTATTACACTACTGATAAAAAGCCATCTGAAATATATTCCGAACAGCAGCAAAAGAATTCGCAATTTGAAAACCAGCTTGCTTCTCGCTTTAGGTCTTTGATCCTATGGATCTGGAGTGAGCAGTCCGTCCTTGATCCACGGCTAGATGCCAGAGTGGATCAAATGGTCGCAAACGGACTATATGACGAAGTCAATGAAATGTACAAAGAATACACTCCGGAAACTGATGTGGAAAGGGGCGTTTGGCAAGTTATTGGGTTCCGACAGTTTTTACCATGGTTAAATGGAGAAGAAGAGTCGCCAGAAGGCGGAATTGCATCAATGAAACAGGCTACACGTAAATACGCCAAAAAGCAGACTAAATGGATTACGAAAAAACTGCTTTACATGGCGAACGACATTAAAAAGCACGACCCTGATTCCATGCATGTCGGCTTATTAGATGCCACAGACCTGACGAAATGGCAGAAACAAGTTTCGGAACGAGGGGTAACTATTTCACAAGATTTCCTAAAAAGCGTTCCTTTTGTAAGTGATACTCCTTTAGCTCCACCAGGTTTAGAGCACCTATTGGACACCAGGACTGAAGAAGAGTCTTTCAATCCCAATAAATGGAAGCATTTCACCTGTGATGTTTGTGTTGATTCAGAAAACAACCCTCACGTTTCTGTTGGCCAAGATGCTTGGGATATCCATGTTAAAAGCCGGCGTCATAAGCAAACACTAAAAAAGGTGAAACGAAAGCAAGAATTTTCACAATGGCAGGAGAAGAAGTTGAAGCAGAATGCGGATGCGGTGCCTTTAAAGGACGGAGGAATTAACGATAGCTGACTATATTCAATGGATGGTAGATAATTCGTTCATTGGCCCACTCCAGGCGTTACAGCATGTTGAAAATTCATATGATGGCGATGGCGCTGGATTTCCCTCATAAGACTATGTGCCATTTCATAAAATACTGCTAATGATACGTAATGAATGAGATATGATTTCTAATAAGTTATCGAAAACACCATATTTAAAAAGAAAAATTTCTAGTGTAGTTAGAATAACGCAATAATCGGCACTCTGTAGTAAAAAATCACAAAACGGACACAAAGTAACCAGCAATAAAACAGGAATAAAAAAATCTTTTGTATTTCATGCAGTATTTTACAATATTAACCAAACCTAATGCCACCTTCCGGATTCCATGCCCCATGTTGCGGCCGAGGAGCTGGTAATGGCTTATCATCATCCTTAATGTTGGTATTCTTAGCACCCATTTGAATATTAGAATTGATTTGCTGTTCCAAATTTCGCCCTTCTGTGCGCCTGGTTTGGACAAATTCTCGACAGTTGTTCGAGAATGAGTTTAATCTACCCAGAATATTGTTATAAAATTTTCTGCCTTCTTCAAGATTGCTGAGAATTTCTTGGAATCGAGAATGTGCATTCTCAAGACTTTGAATTGATTCCTTGCGTTGTGCAGTTGCTGAATCTGTTTGTTGTTGACTAACGAAAACACTATTCAGTTGCTGGATCTTCTCACAAACTTGTTGCAATTTGGTTTTTTGTTGGTTTACCCATTGGATATCCTTGTCAAAGTTGGACAATGCATTGTTGTAAACCGATTGGAACTGAGAAGGTTCGAATTTTTTATATGGGTTTTCTTTTTCCAGTTTTCGATACAATGCAAGAACTTGCGGGAAAAGATCATTGTCTCGGTTGACAGAGGCCCTAAGAGTTGTGATGTACTGATTCCAATAAATTTCCATGGCACGAGCAGATGACAATGCGTCTCGCAAATTGTCTATCGACGCTTGGAGTTTAGGATCTAGTTTCACGACACGAGTGTTGGGCACATAGCGTGCAATTGTCTGTTTACCCTGTTCCAAAATTTCAACGTATGGCTTGACGTACTGCAGCTTTCGGACAACCAAGTTGTCGCTTTGGGCAGCATTTTCCAAGTAGCTTTTATCTTCTTCAAACTCCTTCCAAAGTCTTTCCCCGGCCGTTCGTGATTCTGGGCGCACCCATTGGTTCGTACCATGTTGGGTACGCAACATTTTATCTTCCTTTTCCTCCACAACCAAAAGTTCATAGCCTTCGTTTAACAGGTCAGTTGCTTGTTTGGATAACTTTTCAACATCTGAGATACTTTCATAGAGTCGTTGTAGCCCCCCTTTTGATATTATGTCATCTGAATGTGTGATCAATTGCTGCGGAATACCTAATGGCTTTTCTAATGCGTCTAATGAACCTGGCAACTGTAGTTCCTGGAACGTGTTATGCAGCTGAGAAACCAAAGTATCGATTTCTGCAGTGACGTTTTTGTACACATAATCTTCCAATTGTTCTCCATAAGCCCGAGCAGCTTGGTATACTGCGAATGGCAGGACTGATTCGAATAGAATTGGAAGTCTAGCCTCTTCCTTTAAATATTTGATAGGATCCGAAATCTCAGGAGGGATTAATGGCTTTGAGAAGAAAGTGCCCCGTTGGACTTTAGCTAAGCTGGATATCTCAGGAACTGTATGCAAATATATGAGATCATTGTCCTTTTCAGCTCGTGCAAAATCAGTCTTGGCCTTATAATAAAGACCGTTCAAATCGTCCAAAACTGCGGATGAAGCATACTTAGCTTGAGATAATCCGTTTTCACACGCCGAAACACAGGCGCGCAATCTGCTTACCTCTTCGCCATATTTCGAACGGTTCAAACAATCCAGAGCTGCCCTATATTGAGTTGCGGCTTCGAAATGGTATTGCTTCACAACTAGCTGGCTCACCCATTCTGATCTTATCGAGTTACTTTTGTTAGCATGGAACAAGGCGATGGCATAGAGGTCATGAACTTGACTGGACAATTTTGAAATCAATGCATCCTTCAGACTGTCATTCACAGCCTTCATCCAGAAACATTCGGCTGCTTGGGCCAGCATAAGGTTCAGTAGTGATTCCAATGTGTTTGCATCTAATCCAATTGGCAGTTGTTCTTCTGGATAATTCGGCAACACTTCATCAATCATAAGACGAAAAGTACCGGCAGACATTTGGAAGTAGTTGTATGCTCTTTTCAAGCCTTCCGATTCACTCCGGGGCTGATTGAAGGCTAACTGTGAATATATCGAGGCAACATTGTATAAGATGTTGATTTGTTCAAACTGTACCGTTGGATATTTGACCGCTGCATTTGTCGAATATCCCAGAGTATTATACCAGGTCAGGTCCACCTGAATTCCAGATGGAAATTTAATTCCTAAAACATGCAATTCTCCATTATAATTGAAAAGATCATATAATGAGTTGATATTCGCGGTCACTGAAACAGTTTTTTGACGCAACTGGTCAATACTATCCAGATCTTTACTATATTTATCCGGAATTTGGTTATAATCGTGCTCTATACATTTCCGTAACCCCTCTGAGATTTTAACTGGATCTGTTACTCTCAGGGGGATATACAATAAATTTTCTCTCATAGCCCGGTTCTGGATTGTTTGTGATAAATGATAGTTCGGTCCCAACGTAAATAAACAGAACCTGGTAAAACTGGTATTCTTGGCTGGGCTGATCTCAACGGAGGAATTGGTGTCCGAACTAAAGAAGCTTGAATCTTCAGAAAAGAGTTTATTCGATCTATTTCGTCGAATAAATCATATGAAACTTATTTAGTGTCTTTGTGTTGAACGGGCTACACGATACTCTGTATATTCGACCCAAGTAGCATGGCCGGTCCCATCAATTTGAACTTCTTTTAACTAATAAATTGACTCTAAGGATTAGAAATATTAAATTGACCGGGAAATTCCACTTTTCGTCCCATAAGGCCTCTAGTCACGTTGCTTTGGAAATCCCTACGGATCATATACTTTCGCAGGGTGTTGGGAGGGTATGAATTTTTCACCACCAAATATCCGAAAATGGGGCGTTGGTGCGGAGTTGTCAGTGAAGGGTCTAGGGCAAGATACAAACCGAAATTCAGTATTAAGTTCCCTGATAACTGGTTTATAGAGAATGTAGAGAAACCTAGAATCGTCCCTTTCCTTCGGGTGTGGTACAACTATGAAAAGCCTGAGCCTAAAAGGTGGCTCACCGACTGGGAATTCGAGTACATGTTAAAGCGGATCAAATACAAGGAATCTTTAGGATGGCATCCATCCGCTGAAGAGATAGACGTAATGCAGTTCCACTTGGTCCAGAATCCCGAAACTCAGAGGCTTGCTGACCGAATTTTTGCTGAACTTAATGCCCCGACTTGGAGATGCCTATTTACCATGAGCAAGCTAAAACCATTCACTGCGAGAGATGCCTTTTGGGCTAACAAATGCCATGATCGTCTGAAATGGCCCATATATAATGACATGCTTTTGCGACATGACAAACTTTTGAAGAACAAAAAATCTTAGATTGAATCTGCAACTTTTCCCCAAAGCAGAAACAAGGTATTAGATCATCCGTTACGATAACCGGAAAACCCATGTACCATGAAAACACTATGACTACGACAACGAATGTCACAGAACATTCGAAGCATCTTGTTGTAATCTCGTTAAAAATGCATTAGATATATATTTCATTACAATTAGTTCATTTAAGCTGTTGTTGTAGCCTGTAGATCATCAAGGGTTTGTTTGAGCTGACGATATCGTTCCTGCCCAACTCGTTCTGCGTCCGTCAAATAGTTAACTTCTTCTTGTAACGCACCGATTCTAGAGCTCAAAGCAATTGACTCCATGTCCCTCAATTCTGCATACACTTGGGAGTCGATACTGGCCTTTTGATAGGCCTCGTGTGCTTCGAGAAGCTTTTTTGACAACAGGTCTTGTCGTTTCATATAGCCGCCGAGAACAAGGTTTAATTTTTGTTCCACCTTATTTGATTTCCCAGCTACGGTTTTCAGTGATTCCAGGAGCGGCCCTGGACTTGACAAGTCCAGATCAGTGGATATCTGCGCGGACAAAATGGCTGTATGGCGGTTCTCGAGCGTTCCAAGTTCTTTGGCTATTTCATTTTCGGCGTGGGCCCTTTCGGCATCATCTAAATCAGATAAAATTGGATGGCTTGTCCTTGTAGTGTTGCCGGTCGGATATTTTGCACTGTCAGAAAGCACCAATTTTTGCATCTCTTGCTGGATCAAGTCCCTGCTCTTTTCCAACGACTCGACATCTGAAACACTTGGCCTAGGCAGTCCCTGTTGAATAACTTGTGACCGCCGTTTAAGTAGCTTCTGATGTTCAATTTCTTGTTGAATTTTCAACGCCTTCTCTCTTTCACCGGCATCTTCAACTAATTCATTAGTAGTCTCCTGTTGGGGCCGAGTTTCGACTTCTTCATCCTCCGGCATTGCGATTTCAAAATCATTCTTGGGCTTTGGAAGACTTTTGAATAAACTAGACAATGAAGGAGGTCGAGTTTTGCCCTCGACTTCAATTTGTCGAGCTTTCATAGCTAGCGGGTTAGGCGTTTGTGCGATCTCTCCACTACGCTCGGAGAAAGGCCCATCTTTTGCCTGAACGCTTTCGCCGCCTAGTAATGAAGATTGCGTCGCAGTGAGATCTCGAACGCTTCGGGTAGCTTGATAAATCCTATCGTTTTCAGGTTCCACTTGAGGGGTTCGGGTGGGCAATGGGGTAGCACCAGCATGGTTTTGTTCAAATCCCAGCAGGGTATTACCGCCATCATCTCGAGCCCTCATTTGGGTCTCTAACTTATCACGTTTGATAATGGTTTCTAGTTCATTATCTCGAACTTGGGGTGCTGGCAATTCTAGTTTCCGTCGTTTGGCAACTTGTTCCGATTGATTTAATTGTTGTAGTTTGTGGGCCCGGGCAGCGGCGGCCTGATCTGCTGCCGATTGTCTCTGCTCTTCGGTTTGTTTCTTCTTCTTGTCATTTTGACCATCATCATCATTTTTGCTATCTTTCTTGATAATTCCCTTCTTCAACATTAACTTATCAAAACGGGACTTTTCACGGAGATTGGCCTCCTTCTCCTCAGAAGTATCATACACACCAGGAGCCGGTTTATGTTCAAATGGTACGTCTGCATTGTAATCAATAGAAAACTTTGTCTTTTTCCCACCCAGCTTCATATTAATACCGGCCTGTTTGAGCTCTCGTCGTTTTTGCAATAACGCCAATCGATTTGACTCAGCCAACATTCGCTCTCGGTCCTTTCGTTTAGCCTTTTTACCTTGGGTATTTGCTAATCTTGCCCTCGCTTCAGATAACATTTCTTTCTCGTCTTCATCCATATCCACCGGATCTGGTCTAGCTGGTCGCGATTCGGCTGTTGCCTCTATCTCTCCTAATCCAATTTTTCTTGTTTCTTCCACAGGTGCACTAGACTCTCCTTCAACACCAGTCAAACTCAATCCTTCGCCACCCTTTTCTCGCTGTTCCGCATCGTCTAGCAATTTTTGGTATCTTTCGATACACTGATTTGCAGTTCTTCCAACAATCGGGGCTATCGATCGCCATTGTGATGGCATCAGCTTAGCCAAGTGCAGTAACTTTTCATCTTCTTCGCGACTCCATTCAATCTTCTTAATTGAAGGATCCAGCCATTCGTTCCATCTAGCTTTACATTGTTTAGCAGTCTTACGTGCCAATAAAGATGATACACGTGCCCATTGGTTCAAGCCATATTTACTAATAGCGGCCTTAAGAATTTCATCTTCAACATTAGTCCATACACCTCCCTTGATATATGGCGCCATGCTTATTATTTATATTGTTCTCTAGGTTAAAGATTTCAACCACTGGAGTTATCTCATATACACTCGAGTTCTAGATAATTTGGTTGTGCTCCCATCGTTTTGACACTTATGCTGAAAAATTATCCCGACGACAGGGAGGCACGGCTGGTACATATTTGAATTAAAAGTTTATGCAAGCTAGGGACTATACCGAATAGTTTCAATTAACGAAAGCCCATGGGAGCAGCGCTCATTCCTCTAAGAAAACCCATTTTGTCAAGTGTTCTCCACGCAGTGGGGCTACCTTTTTTGCTCCTTTTCGAAGAACAAGGAAGCCGTCGGAGGCACCCTTCAGACAATTAGTCAAAACACTGCTTTGCAAGCTTATACGAGCATTCTATGCATGAAATTATGATTAAATTTCACCTCCAGACTATTAAGCAGAGGCATAGGACCATCAACAATTGTATGGTCCGGGATTTTAGACAGAGGTTTCGTGAGCCGCACCTTTTGGGAGTTTCTTGCTGCATGGTCAGGGAGATAAGCCTGATGATAGCATTAGAAAACAGCAAGAACTTTCACACATTAGTGGTAGAATTATCGTTAGAAGGTTCAAAGCTCATTGGACAATTTCTATATCGTAGAAAGTAGATTTTGAGCAAAGATCGACTGACGCCGTGACCTGCAAATCGTTTCCTAAGAGAATAGCAAAAAACCTGGGGATCCCCCTCATTCCGTTTTCACACGCGCGCATTTGACCACCTCGGAGTTTAAGGGATTTCAATTTATCAGTAAACTCACATCGTTCTTTTCGCACAGAAGACCCTTTGGTATATACTCCACAACATGCGGACCAGGCCATTGTCCAAGCACCAAAAGCTCATTTTGCAATGTTATCCTGCCGGACGAGGGGTTGAGAAACGTCCAAATGCTTCGGAGTTGTCCTATCTGTTGTACTACGTATCAACTCGAAGAGTGAAATTAGGAAAGGTCGGTGCTTTCCTGGAGAAAAATACCAGAGCCGATGTTTATCGAGCAAAATCTGGGAATGTGGAAGTTACTTTAGAAATTCTGAAAGCATTGATCGAGAGGTGCTATGAAGATTTGAACTTATTTGCCTGGAACGTTGTTGGAATTATTTCAACCGTTTTAATGTCTAACGATTTGGCGCTCTGTCAAAAGACCTGTGACGTTTTTATGGTATTTTGTCATAAGCATGACGATGCGCTTTTCACAGGGGATCCGGATTATGTGAAGGCATTTCATGGAGTCGTTGACCAGTACATTCATCTCTCGTCAGATGCCTCAGGGCCCAATCGGCTCTTATGGAAACATGTTGGCGTTCATGCTGCCAAAAGCGTTGCTTCGTCTGTTGCAATTTCTGTGCCCACGGGACACACACTGAGTTCCAAGTTGGGGCCATTTGTACTTTCGGCGATGGACAGTGAAAATGAAGAAGAATTACAGGAGTTACGCAAAACAGCTGATGAAAGTACTGGTGATGATAACGGCTTGGTTGTGGAAGATAATAGCCATTCTGCTAAAGTCGAAGAAGAGGTGAAGACTACGGCTATGCAGTCGTTAAAATCCTTCTTCGATGCTACGGTAAGCGTCCAATTGAGCCAATGTACTCAAGTGGTTGTAAAATATATTCTTGATAACCAGCCATCCAGGAATTGGGCCACGGCGCTAATTCAGATCATTACCAAGTGGACGCCTGTCCAATTGAGGTTTGTTATCATGACTTCTTTGGTGGACATGTTTGCTAACGAATCCATCTCCGACAAGGACTCTCAGCTGGTCTTAGTCAGCTTGATCGAATCCCTCTTAAGCTCATCAGTTAATATGGTTGGTTTATCAGTGATGGATGTCTTGCGATTACTCGTAAATCATCAGCACAAGGTGATCCGCCAGGAAGAAAAGGATTCTAGACTCTTGCTCAGCATTACTAAGACCATCGCCGCAATGACGACACATATTTACTATGCTGACCAAATCACTGACATGGTGACGGAAATCCTTTCTAGAATCCAACATGGTACCAATGGGTTGGTTCCAAGCCAAAGTAAAAGCTCTGGCCTCCACCCACACATTAGCACTAAAAGCTCTAATAACAGCTTGAGTCAGACTGCCGAAGCGCAGAGTCTATGTCAAGCTAGGATTTTGGTTACTGATTTGAAGAATGTGCAAATTATTTTAAAACAGTCCAAAACTAACCAAACGTTGAATATCACAAGAATCCCGCTTAGTTCATGGGAGGGTACCCAACACTTAATCAATCATGAACACCGAGATGTACGACTTGCATATGCATCAGCATTCATTACCTATTTAAAGAACGGCGTAACCGACTATGACAAACATTTAAAACTTTCCAACCAATTTTCCGTTGTCAAGGGCACTCTTGGAAAATTGATTCAACAGGTCCATTTAGCCTGCATCAGCACTACAGCTCAAAAGCAGGACTACGTTATCTTGAATCATCTTCTCTCAAACATGGTCGATAATCTTGGTGTTAACGCCATTGTTAGAGTTGTACCTTTTGCTCTAATGTTGCAAGATGTTGGTATTAATATTGAGCACGGCCAGCAAGAAAACGGGTACAGTTTGGATCAGGGAACTGCATTGTGCAGTTTGGCATTAGCAACTCTAAGCAATGTTGCAACCAGATTACAGTTGGAAAAGTTTGTAGATACTGTGGCCAACAATATCAAGGACAGAAAGAAAAAGGATATCTGGTACGAAGCTATTGAGGCACCAATTCAAGATGAAAACTTAGAAAAGGATGTGGAAGTCAGAACATCATTTGTTTTTGAATTGGCAGAAAAAAGCGAAACCGCAAAGTCCGTTCCTCTGTCTCGGGAAACGGTTGCCAATGAGCTAGAAATCAAAGATTTCCCAGCCGAATTGAGACCTATTCTAACGGAGGAAGTTAAACCAGAAGAGAGTCGTACGTCTTCTGATCATAACGGTGAGGGCCAACAAACCGACAATCATAATGGTAATGTTAATGGAAAACTGAACGTAACTAAGGCCCGTTCATTAAAGCAACTGTCAAAGCAAAATGGATATTCGTTTACTGTTCAAAGTCGTGAACAACAAAATGGCATTGGCGATATCCTCATTAATGGTAACCGAGGATTTGAAACAATGTCAAAGGAATCTGCCCCTACAGTATCTGATCTTAAGCGGGTAGCTTCCGGTCTCATCTATGGCTCAATGGATAGACCTGCCAGTATTAGATCTGGTAGATCAGCTACCCCAAGTGCTGATTGTCCAGCTGCACAACAAGATGAGGACCTTGATGTTACTTCCTTCTTGAAAAACCTCCATGTTAAAAGTGATAATGAGAGGGGACGTTTGGTTTAATTTACGTAGAAAGTAGTTGAACGTTGTTATACGTTAAACTTTGAATTAGACGGGATAAGTTAGTTTAATTTTCAGAGTCATTATTTACAGGATATCTTTGCTCAAGGAAATGGAATATTTCAAAGCAAACCTCAATCATGATGAGAGCGATGATCATCCATTCTAATCGATTACTCTGTTGTTCACTGACGTGAGTTTTCAAAATTCCAACCAGCTCGCTGGCATAATCCAGCTTTTTGTTTAAGATGGCGATTCTTGGTATAACGTCCAATTTCTTTGAAATGAGAGTGTACAACGCTTCTAATTCCGGCTCCGACCAATAGTGATCCGGAGTTTCGATCAATTCGGAATACAAGTTCAATTGACCCCTGATTTGTAGTAATTGACCAGTTATTTGTAACACTTGGGAGCCGCGGAATCCTAACCTTCCACCGGTGGCCATTTTATGAGATATCTGTTTAATGGACGATATAAAATTTTCCATGGAGAATTCCAACGCAGCTAACTTGGTATTTCTTGCCAGGCCACTTGAAAAAGCTGCTTTCTTCAATAGCTTTTCCGACTGGGATTCCCCGCGAATATAAATAACGTCTCCTACCATATTAGAATCGACTGATGTAGGCTGTTGCTGCTGTTGTTCATGCGATTTATCATTTGGTTTTGTATCGGGTTCTTCAACGAAGTCCATATCTTCCGATTCATGTTCCTTATAAGATCTCAATTCCGTATCTTTCAACAAGGGAATTAGCTGGTCCACAACTTCACCCTCAGACATTCCCCATGCCACAATAGTGCCGTTTGACAGCACTAATACGTCTGCCACTTTTCCGGTTGAATACGGATATCTCACATGAACCATTTCGCCTGTTAACAGCATTGAGGCCGATCGCAGTCCTTGGTTGTAGAACTCATCTACCACCTTTACAAGATCGTATTCTTCACAGGTGGAAATAGTAGTACAAGTCTTCAAGTCTGCACTATTATTGGAGTTGTTGGAAGGCTTATTTCGCTGCTGCGACTTTTTGCCTTTCTTGACCTTTCTTGTCATTGTGGCATAGGTTTCTCGAGGAATTTGAGTCCGCAACAGACTAACATTCCTACCTACAGCACATGCAACTACGGGCCTGGTTAAATATGGTGCGAATATTTGGGGATAGCTTCCAATTCTTCTCCACAGCATTTTGACTGGGTTTTGAGTGGCACTGTTGAAGAACGAGTTCTTTGGCGCATTGTTGAGCCGCAGGGTCTTGGTGAAAAAAAATCCGGAGAATATTTATACGGCGACAAGGTTAATTGGACTCAATTGGGCGGGAAGGACGCTTTACAGACGTCGTTTTAACTACTCGAGAGAACAAACAGTACGGGCTTAGGGGTCACTCAGAGCCACCCTTTTTTCTTGCTTCTTTTCGGAGAAAAAAAGAGAAGCCGCCGGGGCAAAAATTTCCGTCAACGGTTTGTACGAGACATATTTACGTGAGCTTCTTGATAAATATCAACTGCAATTGAGACTGTCTAAATACAAAAAAATTACTCCTGGTGGTGTTCTTGTTCTTCAACTGGCTGTTGTGGTTGTTGTGATTGTTGTTGTTGTTGTTGATTGTCTTCTGGGAAAGAAGGTCTTCTATTATCAGAGAATCGTCTAGGCTTACCACGATGGCCACCTCTACCACGGTGGTGTCTTGGAGGGTTGTGATGCTTAGGGACAACGGAAACCCAACCATCTTCCTCACTCGCTGGGGCGGCCTCAACCGGTGCCGCAGCAGCCGGTGCTAACAATTCACTTGGAGTCAAGTTTCTGACTGAAGCTTGCTGAGGTTGTTGCTGGCCACCAGCAGCTGCGTTTGATAACATGATGTTACCAGTTTTTGTGTTTGTGTTACCCTTAAGAGATTTCTTGAAAGGTCCCTTTTGTTGCAAGTATCGACTAGCTAATTCGTTCAAGTTTTCACTGTCCTCATCATCACCCTCGACAAACTTCTTTTTAGTACCGTCCGGATTGTATTGAACAGGATCGGGCATAGGCTTGGTGCTATTTCATGTCGTTAGCTTCGCTACATTGTTGTCTTTCCTACTGACTATCGTAGCTTTAAAGGATTACTTACTATCTCACATCGATGAGCTTGTTTTCAAACTCGCATTTCTTGCTCAATTCGCTGTCACACAACTTAAGCAAAAACTCTGGTGTATACTTGTACATCTCGAATGAAATTTTCAACTCTCTCCGTACTGCTAAAGGGATGTTAAAAAATATATCGAAAAATTCCGTTTTGTCCCAACTGCCATTCTTTCGCATGTACGCGCAGCATCACCAGACGATCACCGCCTATGTCGTATTCCACTGGAAAGCAATGAACGGGGATTGAAATTTATCCCTATATAACGCTTCTTATTGCGCTTGCCTGGAACAGAATTTGGATTCACCACCTGGCTTCAAGGAAAGTTGAATTACATCTTTCATTTTTGATACAGCAATGCGCAACTTGTAATAGAACTGTCACTCTTTTGCAAAATCAAAATCAGCTCATTATGGACTGTAGCATTGGCAAAGAACATATTGAGGATTGACAACTTCAAAACCTCCAGTAATCGAAGATATTCCTCTTATTTATATACTTACCACTGTTCAAACGCTGTAAATGGCACGTGGCGAATGTTATTGTCAGCGGCTTGAGATTACCGTTTCAGGAAACTTTAAAAAATAATCCGGCGCTTAATTTGGAATATATAAAGATATGAATTTCCGCTTTTTTCCAGTTTTCTTTATTTTAATTTTTTTTTTTTTTTGTCTTTTTATCCTCTCATATACATAGACTTATATAGCTCACTCTTTTTTTTTTCTCAGCAGATTTAGATCTTCCTCTAGTTCAGCATCAGTCAGGTCAATCACACGTTGTTGTCAGAATCATTAACCGAACAGACTACCATGTTGGGGAACTCATCAATTGCCATCATAAGAGATAGAAATAGCAATAATCTACAATTGCATCAGCTTAACTGAACAGCAGTGCACTCATACACGTACATGCCTTTTTGACAGAACCGTTTGCAACAGAAACCACAAAAACAGGATCTGAGACATTTCCCACGTGCGGCTTAAACCTAGATTCTGCGGCTGTTTTTGAAATTTTTTTTTTTTTTCCATTTTGTTATCAGCGATAGCATTTTCCAACGCTACCAAACAAACATATATATATATATATAGACAGGATGCCGATTGGAAAAAATTTGACCAAGATCCAAAAGAAGGTTGAAAAGAGCGGGAAAGATGCAGCTTTACATCCACGCAGTTTAAAGTTGAAGCAGTTGAACCGGGCCACTATTCGAAAAGAAAGGCTGGCCAAGGAAAAAGCTACCAGAAGTAATATCAAGGACTCGCAAAATTTGAGGGTGAGGTTTTTCAAAGACGCTATGGGATTGGACGATAAGGAGGTTTATAGCGTAGACGAGATGAAGGAGTTTATTGTTGCATTTATTTCTAGAGACGATGATGAGTTGAAAAAGTTAAAAGCCGCCAGACGTCCTGGACGACCCGCATCTAGCAGACAGGATTTACTAGAAGATCGAATCAAACAAGAAAAGAAGGAGTTCCACAGTGGATTCCGCGTTCCAGATTTGACTGACAAGAAAACCGTGGAATGCTTAAAAAATTGGAAGGGGGATCATAGTGGACTGAGCATCATGAAGTTTATTAGAGTGAATGAGAAAGATGGTGCTACCGCTATGGAAGAATAAGCACGGTTATAATGATGATGAGGAAAAAAAAAAAATAATAATAATTTAGAATTTCATAATTGCAACTGCTAACCCAACCAACCCAATAAACGAACCAGTTAACTTGAGTAGGAGCCCGTTGTAGCGCCTTGACGGTACATATAGACGTTCAAATACTAACAGTTCCCCCGGTCCACCACCGCCAATACAGGTCCAGCCAGAACGCTCCAATCTTGATATTGCCTTGACATATTTGCCCGGGTTCTCCATTGTAGATAATGTGGAGAAGAGGTCCTGCGGCGGTCGTTCATCTCTGAATGGCAGCGTCTTGGTGTAGATTGTCTTGAGTGACGGAGTTAGTATGGCGTATTCCTTTTCTGTAGCATTTACTCCAGCTTCTTCGGCTTCCTTTGCCAATTGGTTCACAGAGCTGAAAAAGTTCTTAGCTTCAAACGAATAGGGAACCTTGGAGTAGGCCCGTTCCCAGCTGTAGTCAAATGCATTCTTAGCGCGGAACTCTTCTTCCTCTCGTTTCTTAATCTTATCACGATTTTCTTTTAATGCACTATTGAATTTCTCCACATCCTCATTGCTCGGAGGTTGGTATTTTTTCCTGATATCCGAAGGAAACATGTTCACCACGTCCAAGTCATCCGAGGCAACTTTTCTTTGGACATTGGGACTCTTGGGTGGCGCTTGGGCTTGTTGCTTCTTAGAGACGCTCTGTGGTGCTACTAAATCGTACAGTTTCTCAAAAGTCTTTTCGTGATCCTTATATTTTGCCTTCAAGTCAGGGCTCAAATCCCGTTCGGGATTCAAGTTTGAGGTATCCTTGCCAGCATTCGCACTATCAACTGGCGTTGGTTTAAACGCCCAATCATATCCTCCAGATTTCTCAGGAAAGAAATTCCTCTTAGGCAATGCTTTTCTTCTTAACGTGATGGGATCAATACTTCCATATTCCTCATCGTTCTCTTGATCATCATTTTTGCTTCTTTTGCCATGCATGCAGCAATAGCGTACTCCAGTTTTCGCAAGCCCCCTATTGGTTTGTCTTGCAACTAGCAATATCCTAGAATGCTTTAACAAATTCATTCCACAAAAATTGCCACAAAAATTTATGTATTCGTTAACTTTCTGTTATCAGATCCACAACACAATCAATCAATCATTCTGATGATTGCCCCCATTGTCGGTCGGTGGCCCATCACTTTGGATTCCCCGAGAGACAGGAACCCTAACCCATGAAAAAATAAAGAAACCGCAAGAAGAGACGGGAAATTCCCGGCCTAACTGTTTGATGTGGAGCAGCTCTTCGCTGGAAGCTACCACTACCTATTTTTGCTTCTTTCCAGAGAGAAGCCACTGCAGTTAAATTCATTCTAATGGATAAATATATTAACACATCTAGTTATCTTTAGGCTTGGTGTCTTCCTTAGGTTTTTCCTTTTCGTCCTCCTTTGGCTTTTCCTTTTCAGACTTGCCTTTATTTTCGATTTTGTTTTCAATGAGGTTATGGAAAGCAATGATTGCTCTAACCAAACTTGTTAAATAGACCATCATGAGCTCGTCGTTAGTCTTGACGGTGAAGGCAGCAGAGTTGTCGGAGGAAGATGGCAATTGGCTGGCAGAAGCCAAGTTAGGCAGCAAGTTGAAGACGTCTTGTAGCTTCCCGAGAATCACATGGTTAATTGGAAGAACTCCGTCGTGAACTTTCTGGAGATATTGGGCAATGTCTCTAAGATGGTTGTGAAGACCCTGAAGCGATTGCAGCTGGTTTGTGATTCTGGTGGAAAGAGATCCGGCGGCAGCATCCCGGACATCACGAAGTAGGTGCTCAACACCGATTTCCTCAGCTTCTTCAGCTTCTATTAAGGAAGGAACATGTACAAAAGTCTTATCAGCCGCAGTACCGTCATCCTTGATTTCCTCAACAGCCAAATAAGCGTCGGTTGGAATTCCGACGTCCTTTGGCTGGACATCGACAATTAACAGAACTGGGTCTGGAGTGTATTTCTTAAAGAGTTCGTTGATCTGTAAATCAGAGGCCCTAAGCTTAGGGCCACTGTGGTACCACCCAATCAATTTCTCCTTGGCGTTGACTTTCTTGAACATATCGCTCATGGCCTCAATATAATTATGATCAAGGAACCACACAGAGGCGTTCTTTTCATCTTCTTCGAAAGGAATGGCAAATGAGTTCTTGACGTTGATGGTAGAACCATCGTTATCTCCTAATAACACACCGACAACACGTTTTTTGGTGTCCTTGGCGATTCTATTGTAATGATCCACAACGGATAAAAGCACTAGAGGTGCAACGGTCACTGATTGGTTGGTCAGAGCTGTTGAGGAGGTTTCTACTGAGGGCATCTTTGGTTATTATTGTGTTGTGGCGTTGAGTTATATGAACCAGTGGAAAAACACTTTCGGGTGTTGGGACAAAAAAACGAGAACCGAAGAAAATATATATATATAATATATCAGTTCCGACGAAGAAATTTGAAATCTTTTTTTTATCTTCTAACTAACAGACACAATGTTTGGACAATTAGTTATTGGTCCACCTGGCTCTGGTAAATCCACCTATTGTTATGGAATGTACCAGTTTTTACAGGCGGTCGGACGGAAGACCTCGATTATTAATCTGGATCCTGCCAATGACAAGACAAACTATCCCTGTGCTCTAGACATTCGTGATTTCACCACACTGGAAGAAGTGATGGATTCTGAGAACTTAGGACCCAATGGAGGTGTTATGTTTGCGTTGGAGCAGGTAGAAAACAGTCTGAACGAGTTTGTGGATCAACTGAAAAAGCTGGGGGAGCACGAATATCTCGTCTTCGATTGTCCTGGCCAGGTTGAATTGTTCACTCATCACTCTGCTCTTCAAACGATCTTCAAGAAGCTGGAAAAATTGGATTACCGTTTGGTTGTGGTCCACCTAATTGATGCATATTATATAACCTCGCCTTCGCAATACGTCTCAATTCTGTTAATGGCATTGAGAAGCATGTTACAATTGGATCTTCCTCACATCAATGTACTTAGCAAGATTGACCTTTTGAAATCATATGGCAAGCTGCCCTTCAATCTTGACTTTTATACTGAGGTTCATGACCTGACACATCTCTTCCCGCTCATTGAGGAGGAGTCCCCTTCGCTGTTGGGCCAGAAATATGCTAGGCTGACGGAAGCTATTGCCGAAGTTGTGGACGAGTTTGGTCTGGTGAACTTTGAGGTCCTTGCAGTCGAAGATAAGAAAAGCATGATCTCGCTTCTTTCAGTTATCGACAGGGCCAATGGATACATGTTTGGCGCCACCGAAATTGGCGGAGATACCGTCTGGGCTGAGGCTACCCGCCAGGGAGGATATTTAGGCACCATAACAGACATTCAGGAGAGATGGATAGACTACAAAGAGGAGTACGATGCGGCAGAAGCCAAAGAACAAGAAGAAAAGCTACAGGAAGATACTGGCCCCCAATCGGCCGAAGATGAATGGGAGCAAGCTCTCAGGGAATATGAGATGCAAACTGGTTCCAGACCAACCAAATGATGTTTCTCATAAAAGATGAACCGAAAGGTTAATTGTGAAGTTTATTGCCCGAGAACATGTGCTTACGTTTGTTTGGTATTATTTATTTCTATAGAAAATGCTTTAAGCTGATTGCAAATATTTTTCAGCGTTATCAATTGCTTCCTGTGCAACGGCGGTGTCTTCTTCAAGGTCGCCCTTCAGGAATTCCTTAAGACCGTCCAAAGTAGATTTGATCTTCTTTTGTAATTCGGGAACCATCTTTTGAGTGTCTTGCAACACCTGGTTCATCATCTTCAATTCGTATTCGTCGCCATTTGCAGCCTTGTGTTTGTCAATGCGTTCCTGCTGCTCATCAGCTTCCTTTCGATAGAGCTTTTCTTCCTTGATAAGTCTGTTCAAGGCGTTGACTTTGATTTGTAATGGAGATGGGGTCATAGTTGATGTTGATGAACCAACATTCGTAATCCTGGTGTTTCAAATATATATAAACGTTAAAAAAAAAACTCCCGACCGGGCCGACACCCCATCAAAAATTTAGACGGGAAGCTGACAATCTTTTATCAAACATTTCCAAATGTCCTTGAATCCGTTAAAGGAGAGGATCCGGGCAACCGTTCAGGCTTTAGAGATCAAGCTGAGCGATGTAGAATCCAAGGAGCGGGAGTTTATTGATTTGCAAAAAACCCTAAGAGAGAATCCGAAAAAATTAGTTGTCAATGATAGAGTGAAGATCAGCCTGGCAGAAGGTTGGATTGTCGAATATACTGTCGAGGATGCTTTGGGATATGCTGGACGACAGCTATCGAGAATTTCAGATGAGATAACCAAGCTTAACGATAATTTGCAGTCTGCTCAGAAGGCAATTGCAGATTTGGACAAGCTAGGAGAAGTGGAAAAAGAAGTTGAATTGGAGAATGACGGTGACGGTGATAATGGCTATAACGAAGAAGGATTGCCTATGATGGACATCAGGGAGGAGCTAGATGAAGAAGGTAACGTGATTTCTTCATCCATAGAACCCCAGAAGAAAGATCATGAGTTCAAGGACTTTGCTCAACGTCACCTCTCCCAGATTATTCAAAATCGTGAGGACGATTTGAAGAATAAGGATGACCAAACACACAAGATAGTTGATGGAAAGAAAGTTTATGGGCCTGTTCCGCCGCCAAAGGAGTCGGGGGATGTACAAAATAGAGACGATTCCGATGGCGGGAAAGCTCAAGGATCTGAGAAGATTTCAGAGATCAAGGAAAAGCCCAAGTCTATTTTAAAACAGCCGAAGCCGAAAATCGAAGAAATTGATACCAAGGATACCAAGAGGGTTATCGATAGGCCACCTGAGTCGTTGAAGAATTTAAAGTCCCAGCAAAAGTCAACCCCTGCTATACCTGAAAGTTCCAGCAGAATCAGCGAAGTTCTGGATAAGGATACTCCAAACGGCTCTAGCACTAACTCTGTGCAACCACCAATCGCATCCGATACTACAGACAAGTCACAACTGCTGCATCACCACCGCTCAATTGATACAGAGGATTTACTCCAACTAGAACTAATAGCGAACGATATTACTGAGAACGAAGAAGATATCGATTTTGATGACATGGATTTCGAAGAGGATGATGACGATGAGGAGGAGGAAGATGAATATGGAAGAACAATTGTGGATTATGATTACTACTCTCCTCAAGAGATCGAAAAGAGAACAAAAGCTGCTGAAGCTGCAGCTCAGGAGGCTCGATGTAATGACAAGACGAGCTCGAAACAGGTTAGATTTTCTAGTGAGGTTGAAATCAACCGTTTCGACAAGACCAAGTTCTCCAACGCAGATAATGATCTCAAAGAAAGCAGCGTTCTATCGCAATCTGTCGAGGACCAAGAGGTTCCAAAGAAGAAGAAGAAGATGTCCCGGTTCAAGGCTGAAAGAATGGAAAACAAGACCCCTTCTGGTCCGGAGACATTCGTTCCAATGACGCAAAATACAGCTCGCCCAGTTGGTGAGGTTATGGAGAGAGAACCTATAGCGGCCCCTGTTGGAGAGGTGACGGAAAACAAGCCTGTTGAACGTCCCGTAAGCAATATAATTGAGTCGACTGGTGCCAACTCAAATGAGAAAGATGCTGCTCTTACACTTCCAGCGACAGCCACCGGACCTGTTGCAGAAGTGTTAGAACGGCAACCGGTCGGGTCGGTAATGGAAAGGAATCCGCCAGTCCAAGGGAACGGAATTGTTGGGGAAATAGTTGAGAAGGAACCAGTAATTCCTGTTCAAGATAAGGGAGTTGTTGATAAAGTTATTGAGAAAGAACCGGTAAGTCAATCTTTTGTCGAATCAGACTCAAAGAATAATGCTAGAAATATTTTCAAGAAACCAGCCGTCTCTAACAAAAATATTCCACCAGCTCTTTTGAGAGATCCTGAGAAGCTCAAAACGATCAAAGTACAGGCTCCAACTCCTGTAGCCGGAATGGTGGCTGAAAAGGAAATTATCCCGGTGGAAATGCCAGAAGAAAAGCAAATCAGCGACACTGTCGATCATATATCAGCAACTATGAAACAAGATGTATTTTCTAAAGAGGTATATGACCTGGCCAAGGAACACTTCCAGAACGCCATTGTGACCGAAGAACAGTTCATTCAGGCGCACGACACAGGAGACGATGACGATCTGGAGGAGGAAGAGGAGGAGTATGGAGAGAATGACGATCATCGGGCAAATTACAAATCTCGACCTGTCCTATCAGCCAAAATTCAAGAAAATGAAACTAAATCTCCACTCATGACAGCTCCAAAAATGCTGCTAAACGAGTTTTCAGATGATGAAGACGATTTTTCAGTTGACATGTCGCAGGTTAAAAATGAATATCATAGACTACGGAACCGGCTCATCCAAAAGACTGGCGGGTTCCGACAAACTCCACAAGAACAAGAATTTGAACAGCTTGACGAAAATGGAAATCCTGTCAAAATGTCCAGGTTCAAAGCTGCTCGGTTGTCAAACCGTAATTTATAAATGCACTACTAATCATCTCGTTTCGCCCCTAGCTTTCAAACCCATCGTAGTAAATTATATAACGTATCGGGATATCACGGGAAAATCTTCCAAGAGCTTTTCTCCCTCTTTGGAGAGACCCTAGTTTTAAATCCCAAGATCGATCAACCATGGCCTCTAACACATTGTTTCATATTCTGTCACAACAACTTTGTGTTCGTTTCCCGTGTTACATCTAAAACACTGAAATTTTACAGATTGATGATGTCGGCCTAAATAATAATTCTCTTAAAAGACAATGGCCCAATTGTAATTAATTAATATCGATGTAACAAATGCTGCAGTATTTCGTCACATCTCCAGTGACGCCACAATGCTCGTTACCCCTGAAAATTACAAAACAGTGAGCCGCACGGACCATTGTGGCGAATCTGGCGATTGATGGCATCGTCGGACCGCCGTTCCGATATTGCCGATCCCCCTTTTCAGTCGTCGTATAGTGGGCAGTGTTGGGTTTCTCAGCGGCTGTTTTGACTATCTGTTCACTAAAAATCACAGGGGCCCCAAAATAGAGCTTGGGAATTTTTTATTATTATTTCCATTTCTTTTCAACACAGTTCGGGACTAACTATAGGTGCATTCTAAATATAATTACCCACGGATTAGTTGAAAGCGATAAACTGCAGAGTTATCTTTTATTGGCCCTCCGTTTTCCCTATCAGATGTATTGATTAGAACATTACGTTGCACATTACGCCTATTACTGTTGCATTATTACAAAATACTATAATGTCGTCCACTGATGAATCTTCATTACCTTCTGTATTAGATGTTAAATCTCGTTGGGAACAGATAGCCAATGGTGACGGACAAGTCGAAGAGAATTGTGTCAATGGCAAATCAAGTTCGAAATCGTTTTCTGGCCCTATAGGCCACAGAGCTTACGAATCCACTCCAAACCTGATGAGGAGTATGAGTGAAACCAGCGACTCCATTTCAAGCTCGGCAAATCCATCACATGATTCCACGAATAACGCCAATGAGAACAACTCTCACCATCCTCCTCCGACCAAGCCAAAGCCAATAGTTGCACCAAAACCGGCGAGACTAAGTTCAAACTTTGGCGCTCTTAACTTGAATGATCACAACAATAATAATGCCAACCCCCCTGCGGTAAAGCCAGCTCATCCGGTCGTACCACCGCCGCGAAAGATTAAAACTCCTGATATCACCTTGTCGAGCGCTCCTCCACAACCTCCTGCACCAAGAAGTTCGACCCCTAGAATGGCTTCTTCGCCTGGTGCCCCAAGTCTTAGCACCTCTCCCAGTAGCACCAGAGCCATGGCTCCACCGCCTCCTCCTCCACCTTCTAGGTCTCCGGTTTCTCGAATTGACACACCGCAATCCTACCCAAAACAAAATGGTTCCCTGGCGCCTCCGTCGACTGCCTCGTCGCCTGGAGGTGGCAGTGCTGCTCCAGTCACTCCTCCCGAAAGCAATAATCAATATGGTTACTTCCATCCAAACGCCTCTCCAAACAGACTGGCAACCTCTCCATGTTCCCCAAATACTAACTCTGCGGGCGTAGTGCCTCCACCGCCGCCACCGCCACGTGGTAAGGCTTCAAGTCCAACCTTTACGCAACAAACAAGTATGTCGCATGATAGCTTGCCGTTGCAACCTCCAAGATTACCACCCAGACCCAGTCGTTCTGTTTCACCTCAACCACGAACATTTCCAACTGGAGCAGTTGAACAACCCACAACTGTTCAACAACCAGTTCAACAGCCGTCACAACAACTGCCGCCACCACAACCGCTACCTTCTCAACCTGCATCTGCACCATTGCAGCCTGTTCTGAGTCGTAGCGACGATGAATACGAACCGGTCCAAGACAATGGGTGTTATCCGGATTCATCACAAGCAAATCGACGGGCCCCAATTTTCCAAGGCGTTTTGGATATTGTCAATTCAAAATCCGAGGTCAAAGCTGTGGCAATGCAGGGTAAATACCTTTGTGTCGCGGGATTTCACACTTCTATCTATGATTTGGAAACTGGAGAACAAGTTTGGTCTCTGACGACCACCGATAGTACTAAAATAACTGCAGTTGGTTTTAGACCAGACGAAGTAACGATTCTTTGGCTCGGAACTAAAGATGGACAGCTATGGAAAATCGATATTGACCAGCCTGGTAAAGTAATGTTTAAACGGCCTAACGTCCATCTGACCCCTGTCATATTGATTCAACGTCATGGCTCAACAACATGGACTATGAGTGACGATGGTAAACTCGGCGTGTGGGAGGGCGACTTATCCGAAACGCCAAAAACTCACCGAGCTACGCCAAACTTCAAAGCATATACTGCAGTCGGTGATCAATTGTGGATAGGAAGGAATCGTCAGACAAACGTTTATCAACCTTCCTCCGACCCTAACTCTCAGTTCTTACTAACACCCAGACCTTTACCCTCGTTCAACAACCCGTCAGGTAGACAAGCTGGAGAGTTCAGCTGTGCAGGCAGATTAAAGACCAAGCCAGACTTGGTATTCTTCGGTCATGAAGACGGTTCTATAACCATCTACTCGCAGTCAAAAATGGTTGCTTTAGAGTCGATTAATGTTTCAATACACAAGATCACCTGCATCAGAGGCGTGGGCAGCGATTTGTGGATTGGGTTGAAAAACGGAAACATTTTAGTTTGTGATATCTCGCATAAACCATGGAGAGTGACAAAGGAATGGAAAGCTCATGATGGACCAGTTACAGCCATTCATTGTAATGACGTCTACTTGACAACTTCATGTGGTACTCTACCTGTGGTATCATATTCAAACGACAGTTGCGCCAAAATTTGGGACGGTTTGTTGAAACACGATTGGATTGGTAAGTTGAAAATGTTTTTGTTTGATTCTTATATTATGACTATTTTACTAACAGCAGTCTTTTTCAGAAAGGGACATGCATCAACATGTCGAGGATTTCTCCACGTTTAACGAAATCAGTGTGCAACTGGTCACTTGGAATAGTGGTGCTGCAAAACCTACAGATCTTGAGAGCAACAAAGTCGACAATACCTTTTTGCATGATACTCTGACTGGATATCAGGGTACTAATATGGGAGCTGACGTAATTGTATTTGGGTTTCAAGAATTGGTTGAACTGGATAATAAATCAGTAACTGCCAAAACGATGTTTTCCAAGAAAAAGAAAAATGATAAGGATATATCAACCAGCTCGCATATTTCGCATCAATATAAAGCTTGGCAGGACCGGCTATATTTTGCCATTTGTGATTCGCTCAGTGAACCTTATAAGCTTGTTCATTCAAACAATATGGTTGGGTTATTCACTTGTGTATTTATTAAAGAATCTCTCGTTCCTAGAATGAGAAGTGTTCAGTCATCATTCGTCAAAACCGGGTTAGGAGGTCTGCATGGAAACAAAGGAGGTCTAGCTGTTCGCCTGATTATTGACGATTCAAGTTTATGTTTTGTCAACGTTCATTTGGCGGCTGGTCAATCTGGGACGATGCAGAGAAACAAAGATATTGAAACAATCCTCGAAACGCAGTTTTTGGAAGATGTTGTTAATACAAGACTTACTGGTAAAGGTATTTTTGTTAATGGTGGTGATGGCACAATGATTCTTGACCATGAAACCTGCTTCTTCTCTGGGGATATGAATTATAGAATTAATTTGCAACGTCCGCAAGCAATGAAAGCGATTCAGGATGGTGATTTGGAAACTTTATTATCCAAAGATCAATTATTGGAACAACTGAGCAAAAACCCTAGCATGAGATTACGCGTGTTCCAAGAGTCTCCTATTAATTTCTTGCCTACTTATAAATTTGACCCTGGAACTGATCAATATGACACAAGTGAAAAGAGAAGAGTACCAGCATGGTGTGATCGGATTTATTATAGAGGTGGATCGAGAGTCACTCCTTTAAGTTATCAATCTCATCTTTGCAGAGTGTCGGATCATAGACCGGTGAGTGGATCCTATAAAGTTCAAGTCAAAACGATAGATATCGACAAGCGTAGTGAAGCATACAAGGAATGTCTAACCCGATGGAAAGCATATTTAGAGCATGCTGTCGATGTTTCCAGGGCTACATATACATATGAGTAATAAATTAATTTCGTTCTTTTAAGGTCCGTTTCTGTTTTCAGGTTTGGTTATAATTTACTATCAACCTTTCTTGCCACCCAACCACTCAGTTTATACTTAGCGGACCACAAGTTTTCTGGGTCCCCATTGTAGCTGTTCTCTCCATAGAATTCGTCTAAAATCTCCCATTGGCCAGATTCAACAATTGCTGACTTTAGTTCTTCTAGCGTTAGTTCAGCCTGGGGAGCAGTTCCCCATTTCAATGGTCCGAAATTTATCCAAATCCCACCACTCTTAGTGGCATCATATATAGAATCTAAATAACTGAAGATATTTTCAGCAGTGTCGATAAAATACAGGGTGATAACAGCGTCATAGATTTCAGCCAATTGTGTAAAGTCACCATATTGGAGTTTGAGGTTTGGCAATTCCTGCACATCCACATCTGGAAAACTTATGGGTCGCAACTGTGATTGGCCACTCTGCTGATGGGAAAATTCGTGAATGTAGGGATAAATAGTGTACTTTCTGTTAGTGCATCTTTTCAAGAAGAACTTGCATGCAATGTCCATCAACATTGAGTATTCCACTGCTGTTGTATCATAGCCTTTGCAGGCAACTTCATACGCAGCTCTAGCTAACCCTGAACCCGGTAATAACACTGTAGGCGGATTCCCGGAACCTTCATAGGGAACAAAATGGGAAAGCCTCTCTAATACCGGATCAAGCAAACATTTTCTATTTTCAAGTGTTTCATCTGACCAATCTCTCACCAAATGTTCCAAAATTTCAATAACCCTGATGTTGGCAATAGAAGCTGCGAATTGGAGGTCATAAGAGCTAACTGAATTATGAGCTTTTGTGAATTCTGATATTTCTTTTAATAAACTCCCATTTTCTAATATTTTCTCTGTCACTGCTTCCAATCGATCTAAATATCCAGCGTTAATAGCCATAGAACGGTGCCGTGAGGGCATTCTATTGAATAACCGTCTCTTTCTCTGGATCTGCTCCAGACATCGTGATTCGTAATTATCAAGAGCAGAAATGGCATTTATTAACGCCTGTCTGTCATTAGACATGGTAGGCTTGATATATTTCAGAACCATTGCTGAAAATCCCGTGTTGGAAAACATGTCAGGGGAATATCCCAATTTTGGTGATCGTCATATTTATTTGGCACAGCGCTCTGAGAGCGTCTCTCCAGAGACGATAAATTGAAAAGGCAGTTACAACGATGACGAATCATTTAATTGATTATATAGCTAAAAATAATGAAGACGGCAAGTAATGTGAAATCCTTTTGAAAGAAATGAAAACCCGTGTTGTGTGGCTGTGTTGTGGCTGTTGTGGCTAATTAAAACTACCATGAGAACCGAGGGAGCCAATACATCTGCTACGATTCTTCTTACGGTCAAAGAGTAACTGCTATTCCGCGATTTGGAAACAGTTCAATAATCTCAATCCCCAACCAATTGTTTGGCAGCTGGATGTCTTTGCATCACATAAAATCCAAACAGGTGTAAAGATCTTACGGCTAAATAAAAATGAAAAGTTAGAGTTAACTCTAACATTTTTTACCTTAAGATTAACTCCATGTTTTCTGGTAGTAGTATCGAGTAGAATACATAGTTCACGTGATAGCTGGATTGAGTTATTGCACGAATAAACTTGTTTACTGGATACCGTACTAAACTCATTGCATGTCAGCTTGAAATAGTAGCAATTTTTGGATGAAAGGATTTATATTTGAGCCCCCAATTCCTCGAAAATCGCGACGGCGATTGTTGAGAGAAATTGCTTCCGGGAAGATTAAGGCTAGATACATGGCAAAGAAGATGATATGGAGAGGCAGACGACGGAGATTTCTACCGTTTCGAAAAATCAGACGGGGAAGGGGAAGAATACTTAGAAGAAAACGGGGAACTGCGGAAAATGGAAATAACTTGAATACAATATTAGCGTACTTGGATCATACAAACCGCGCGTTCCGGAGAATACATCGAACAGGTCATAGATTATTATGGTTTCATAAAAGGAGTCCTCGTAAGAGGGTTTTTCTAAGTTTTGAATGGTAGGGTATGTACAAGAATGATAGATGTTGTGATATATCTTTCACCATCCAAAAGCCTCTGTGTGCATATAAATTTCTTCACACTCAGATGAAGGCGACAAGACTAGCTTTTGTAAGTTCGCCGTGGCATTTGCAGCATCATTTCTGACACCATCACATCCTGAAGTGATGACAATAGTTTTCTTGCCAAAAGTTGAGCTCCAGCCCTCCAAGGTTGATCGGATATTAGCTCGTGAGTAAGCGACATTAACTGATGATGGGATGTTGGACTTTTCATTATCAGAATCTTCAATGCCAGAAGTGACATGCAGGCGGAAATCTAAAACAGATGGGTCTGGTAATAATTGAAGAGACTCTTCAAGATCTTTCCTGAACCATTCAAATGCTTCAATGTTTCGAATAGACCAGAGCACTCTGATTCGCTTGGTGCTGACAGTCTGCCCATTGGATAACTTTTGCGCCAAAACCTTGACAAAAGGGATCAGCGCAGTAGCACCAGACCCACTTCCAACCAACACAACGTCGTCAAACGACGTGACATCTCTCTCCACCCCACCGTAAGGGCCGTCCCAAAGAACCCTGTGTGAACGGTTGGTGAGCTTGTCAGAAGCCTGTTCGAACAAGGTTTTGGTGAACCCGTTGTACGGTCTTGCGACCAGACGTAACTTTGTAAATCCTGAATCCTGATCAAATTCCGGCACCCCAGCAATGGTGAAGGGATGGTTCGAAAGTGGTTGGACAGATAAGAACCTAATAAAAAGATGTTCACCTGGGCTCCATTTCAAATTTTGAAGTTTGGTGTATATGCTGATCTCAACAGCCCTATCCGGTAAAACCGCAAGGTTGGCAACATCGTGCACAAACCAATCGCCTCGCAATTGAAGATAATTGGTCTTTTTGAAATATCTGTACAATAAGCCAGCTGCATAGACGGCAATCGTCCCGTAGAGATACGCCCAAGAGTTCAACGATTGGCCATCATGCCAAAAGAGGACACCCAAATACGCAATAGCAGTTGGCCAATGGATATGTAAAAATAGTTCGTAGTACATGTCTCTCATTGTCCGAAGCGAAAAGAAGCACAGAATTGCCAGCAATATGAGTGCCACAACACCGGAGATATTAAAGATATCACCAGTGAATTTTTGATTCAACCAACTAGCTCCTCCTTCCCACATTGGTTGAACCAAGAATGGGACAGCGTGGATGAGGGCCAGTAAAAAGGATAGCCATGCTGAAGCTGAATGGAAGATATTGAGCTTTTCATAGCTAACACCGGTCAATGCTGTAACAATGTTAGATTTTCCTGATAAAGCAAAGATAACTGGCGTCAATGCATTGGACATCATTCCAGCACGCACGGCCATAGGTGGAGCTCCAAACCCTGAGCATGTTCTATACCAAAAGTGTGGGATAAAACAGACGCAAAGGCAGAATATCAGAGCAGCCAAGAAATAGAGAACTACCCCCACCGAGGAGGGTAAAATTGTCATTGTAGTCACAATCTTGGGTAATCTTCTATACCCAATATATCTACAGATGGCAAGAAATGATGCTCTAAACGGAATGTAAAGGGATTTGGCACTTGTCTTGTAACGTCGATCTGACAAATAATTCAGGCCCCTTTGAATCATGAAAAGGAATACTGTAACCACAACGAAATACATAGTCCAATTAGCATATTGCGCCAGAGTGTCAAAGGATACCATAGACTGAGATTCTTCTTTTCCCATCATAAAATGATGGGACTCGATATCGAGACAGTCATATTCAACGCCGTTTTGGACTTTAATGTTTCTCATTATGACTGATCTTCGAATTGGAAATCAAAACGTTCAGATTGGCTCACATATATATATCATTTCCGATCGCTTAAATTTGAGCTGTTTTCCTGAGCATTTTTTAAATGTCTCTATGCATGAGCCGGGCACCGATCGACAAAAAGGCACAGAAAAGCAGAAAGGGAGTGTATCCCACAAGGAGGCAAGCATGGTGAAATCTCCTTCTTTTCAACTTTGAACATTGAGTCTAAGTTGCAAAGATGCAATAAATAGCTCATAACTATAACCTTGCTTTCTTATTTGTCCTGGCTTTTCCTCGATCAACTCGGAAATTTCAAAACATGGGTATAGCCGCGTATTTTTGAGTCTAATAACGAACATTTAAAAAATGCTCACCCTATTTTCCGCTGAGCACATATTAATATGCTCTTCAACGGTCGCTAAGCAATTGTAACGGTTTTGATCCGCTCACTCGCCATTTTCTTCTAAATGGGGTATTTCCACGCGGATAATTATGTTGATCAATAGAAACTAAATTGGAAATATAGTACCTTCTTTTTTTTTGTTTTTTTTTTTTTTTTGGAGTTGCCATTATATGCCCGTAGAGAAGATACTCATGCGTTTCGTACGCTTCAAATTATTGCTTCAAGAGTCAATAAACTGGATTTGTTGCTTCATTGGACGGCCAAGTGTCTAATAGGATCTTTATATTAGTAACAAAGAGGAATCAAAGTCTGTGTAACTCACTTATCTGATCTTAGAGTGGAAGGTAAATAAACCGGTGGAATTCAAAGGTTGATCTGCATGGATTTGTGGGCGCACTGTGCATTGCACAGAAGTTCATTTATTTACAGCTCGGGTATATTCTTTGGTGCTTAAAGCAGCTATTTGATTTGTTCATTTGATAAAATCATGTGAATCGGTGTGAATAAATGGCCAGTAAAAAAGTTTCATGATTGTCAGTTCACCAACCAAAACACTCTGTATGAAGATAAATTTCCTCGCATACTGAAGATGACGAAAGAACCAATTTTTGTAGATCTGCTGCGGTGTTGGAAGTGATTCTTCTTAAGCCTTCACATCCTGAAGATATTATTATCGTCCTTCTTCCAAACTCCTTGCTCCAGAGTCTCAATTGAAACCCTATATCCGCCCGTGAATATTCAATATTTATCGAGGACGGAAGAGGAGTTTTATCATTTGTCTTCTGCAAGGTGGATTTATCTGTGGATTCGACCAACTGACTGTCCCCTGTAACATGTAACCGGATTTCAACCGTGGATGGGTCAGGAAATAATGCCAAAGAATCTTCGATATCCTTTCTGAACCACTCAAACGCATTGATGTGTCTAATGGACCATAAGAGTTTGATCTTTTTAGTCCTGATTTGATTTCCATAAGACAATTGCTGTGCAAGATGCTTCAAGAATGGGATTGTAACAGTAGCCCCTGTCCCACTACAAACCAAGATAACGTCATCAAATGAGTGAAAGTCTCTCTGAAGTCCACCGTAAGGCCCATCCCATAGGATCTTATGTGAGTCGTTTTTAATTCCATTGGAGGCCTGTTCAAACAAAATTTTGGTAAATCCACTCTGAGGTCTGGCGACTACCCTAAACTTTGTATAACCAGAAGCTGCATCATACTCTGGAACTCCGGCAATAGTGAATGGATGATTAGACAATGGCTGAACAGTTAGAAATCTGATCAACATGTGTTCTCCAGGCAACCATTTGAGATTTTGCAAGTTTGTAAAGATGTTTATGGCCACAACGTTGTCCGGTAAGGCATAGATATTGGCTGTATCATACCTGAACCAGTCACCTCGCAATTGCAAGTAATTTGTTTTCTTAAAATATCTGTAGAGCAAGCCAGCACCATATACCCCCACAGTTGCCCATAGGTAGGCCCATGATTCGAGCTGCTGTTCACTGTGCCAAAAAACCAATCCGACATAAGCAATTGCAGTGGGCCAGTGGATGATCAAAAAAGCTTCATAAAAGGACTCTCTGACCGTCCTTAGAGAAAAGAAGCAGAGAACGAAAAGAAGGGAAATCGCAATAGTTCCCTTAACATACATTTCATCGTCATAATAGTTGAATTTCAACCAACTTGCACCACCTTCCCATACTGGTTGGATCAGCATAGTGGTACAGTGAACAAGTGCGAAAAAGAAACTTGTCCAAGCACAGGTGGAATGAACAATATTGAGTTTTTCGTAACTCACACCAGTGAGAGCGGTGACAATGTTGGACTTTCCTGATAAAGCGAATATCACCGGAGTTAATGCATTGGCCATCAATGCTGCCCTCATTCCTAAGGGAGGTCTTCCAAACCAGTAGCAAGTTCGATACCAGAAATGGGGAATAAAACAAATACACAAGAGGTATAGAAGCCCAGCAGTCATGAAGAGGACCAAACCTAAAGACGATGGTATAATTGTGAGAGTGGTTATAACCTTAGGCAATCTCCTATAGCCAACGTATCTGCATAGGGCAACAAATGAAGGTAATATAGGGATCCTTTTTGTTGTTGAAGCTTTCCTATATTGCCTGTCTGACCACCAATTAAAAGTGCGCTTAATCATCAAGAGGAAAACACTGACAACTACAAAATATATAGTCCATCGAGCATATTTTGAGCTTTCATCCTCCGACATCATGGCTAACGATTCGTTCATCCCATCTTCAAAGTGTTTACTATCTATTGCTTTGCAATCATAAGCAATTCCATTTTGAAATCTTATACTGCCCATAATGATTTTCCAATCAGGTACATGCCAAGCCCAATGGGGATGGCCTTTATATATGCCTTTTCTGCAGTGTCAATCCATATCCTAATTTGGATTGTCCCGTTGAGACAATCTCATTTGTACCTTAAAAAATCGCCGAACAATCGTTACTCTCATTACCCATTATTCTGTCAATTCCTATGTTGCAAAGCGCTATTTGTTCATATAGCCCATGTGAATAAACAACCTTCTACCTCATTCCCTCTGTCTGTGAATAATTTTTTGTATTACTCTTCCTTCATTCCTCATCTTTAGTAAATTGCTCAGAAAATCTGCTCGCGACCCACAATGAATTAGCTTGACCCACAGGATCGTCCAATGAGAGAACCTACCAGGCAAGGGAGTTTTGAGTAGGACACCAAGAAACATAAGACAAAAAGAATAATTCATCGGTTATATTTCGATTGTCCTTCGACCGCTGTTGGTTCAATTGTGCTTTCTTTTCAGTTTGATCACTCTTTGTTACTGGTCCGAGAATAGCTGGTGTGCATTTTCTGTCGATCCTCTATGGCGATGTTGTGAAACAAAGCTACAAAACTACAAAAAAGAATTAAGGCGGGGCTCTAAAACCAAAACTGAATAATAGGTCCAAGCCATTCAACGTCGAAACTAACGGTTAGCCAGATATCTAAAAACACTTGGCAACAGGAAACCTGAGAGTTCCTCTCTCAAAATCCCATTGCAGATCTCTTAAAGGACCTGAATATCTTTCTCTTGGCAACTGACTCATATTCTCATTGAACAGTGCGGCTGACAACATATCTGTAAACAGATTTACTGAATTCATAATCAAGTATAGTTCTATTCCGGTTTGGAATGTGATTCTGACTGCTCATTCCACCAAACCAAAATGGCTTGTTTTTTGGTACCAAAATTTTATACTACACAAAACGTTAGAAACATTTGAGGCAGAACAATGTTTCATTCGGCCTTTTTTTTTAAATCCCAGATCTATCCATTGAGTAACATTTCTCTTGAATTATTCTTATTTAAATAATATAACACAAGGGCCTTGACACTGTGGTTCCATTGGGTGGTTCAAATGAGCTATTGATAACGCACAGTATGGCTCGATTAAAACAAATTTAGGGTCCATTGACATCGATATATACTGCATCTTCTGGTTTTATATTATATATGCGACTATTGGTTAATTGGATTTAAGCAAAAAAAAAATTAGCATGAAAACTTTCTGAAAACATGTATAAATAATGGATAAGTAACACACAGGAAATAAGTGGTCGTAAAAAAGAGATACAAGATGATACCTATAATTAGAGAAAGAACTTGTAGCATTGAGTATGACCAAGACGATGGGTCCTTCGGAAAGAAAATTTGAGTAATTTTGCGTGCTGAAGGATTCGACAATCATTTACAGATTTACAGCTGACTCCCTAGTACGCAGAAGGAGTGGTGGATATACAAGCGATCAATCTTATACCAAAGTCAAATATATGATCATGTTTTACCAGTTCCCATGAAACTATAGTTTTGAGAGAGTTGAGATTTATACATACAAGCGGTGCATCTCAAAAACCATTCGGTTAACTGAATAAGTGGATTCTTAAGCGAACTATACTTTTTGACATCACTAGAATTCTTCCCTATTGAGCCCCCCTCCCTCATTTTTGTCGATTTATATTTATTGATTGGCTACAGTTATTTTTACAATATACAAGTTTGTGTTAAAATCACAAAAACAGCGAAAGACGATCCAAAACCACTAACTATCGAATCTTTTCCTGTCATCATCACCATCACCATCACCACTTCTAACAAGAAACGAACTAAAAAACCCATTTCGGGAAGACGGAATGAAAACACTGTCAGCATTTCCGAATCACCATTTAATTTTTCAAACATTTCTACGCGTCGGGCCACGGATAATCCAAGATACATATTCAGCTACGTCTTTCCTCAGGACTCCGGTGAGATATTCTACTCACCTATCTTCATTACATTATCAAAAAGTGTAGTCAAGTACAATCATTAGATGCGTGATGATTCCAGTTGACACAAATATAATGCTTATTCTAATTGAGCACGTAATCGACATCAAAGAAAAGTTCTTTTTTAAACAGAACATTCGGCCTCGAATATTCTATTTAAAAAAAAACCATCCCTGGCGAAAAAAACACTCGTTTCTTTTACTTTATTCTCTGATAGCACTGCTATGGCAAACAGGCAAATTCTTCTAGTAAGCACTCAAGACTGTGCAAAGTTCGTATATTGGTAGCGCTGCTATAACAAACAGGCATAGTTCAAGTCAACAAGGCGATGATCATTGGCAAAACGTGCACTTTCCGTCAATAAACTCTGACCCCTCCCGACACATTGCTGGGCACACACACTCAAGTGGTGCCCAAAGAATCAGAAATTTTGGGATTCAAACGGCCTTTTATAGTTGATAGTGTTACCCGGAAGTTATGACTTGTCAGAAACCCCCTCATGGAATGTAACCAACCACTCTAGTCTTTGTTGGCGATAGATGGCTAACCAGATCCTGATTGTTCGACGATGTACAAAATATTATTCTCTCTTTTATATCAATTTGGTAATTATTGTGATGATCATATAATGGCTTCCATGGATTTCGAGAGTGTACCGAGTGGCCAATTGTAGCTATGTTCATTAATATTGGCGGTCCGGATGATAATATTTTATTTTTGCATTTTCCAATTTTTGTAGACTATTTGGACAATACACAAAATCTAAGTTTTTAAATACACCAGATTCAATTGAAGCATCTCACTCTGTACAGGTTGCAGTTCAAAACGAACAAATCTTGTGCGTGCAGTAGTACCCCTATACTGCGGAATTTTTGGAACCCATTGAACTTTAATTACAATATTATATTCTGATAGATTTAGTTACTATTCTGTTATATTTGAACTCCTTTTTTTAGATTCCCCAATCGTTTAAACGGGCACGGAGCTTTTCAATTGGAGTGAAATCCCACCTTCACCTATATGGGGACCCCCGCCCCTTCAAAACATCCTTTTCTTTTCATTGGAACGAGTCATAACGGATCTTATCTCTTGGCAGAGGAAAATATATTGCCCGTGAATTCGGACTCCGACTGAAAAATGTAATCGAAAGATCATCAGTTGTTGTCGGAAAAGACCTCACACATCTCTAGATAGCATAAGCAAATGTAGAAACATGTAAACCATTTAGCCCCACCCAGTTTAATACCCCTACACATATTCTCTGTAGTACAGAAATGACAACGAAAAAAAATAAAAGTAAATCCAATTCAATTCCACAATTCCCCCATTAACCAAATTAGCTGGAGTAGCTAGCCTCAATTCATCAATTCGAAAGTTATTTTTGAAAAACTTTCCCCGAGGAGGTTTGTCGGACTGCGAAATCTAGATCAGCCGCGTCTAAATGTAATATCCTGGGGTATCGGCGCCATGTCGGGCTGGCGGCAATTTCAGTTGGGTTTCACGCGCCGGAGTCCGGGGAACCAGCATATATATAGCCCGAATCAGATGCATCTCAACACATTTACCTTCACACAACACACATACAAAAGAAAACAAAATAATAACTTATAAACATGTTGAGCAAAGGATTGTTACGCACAGCTGGTAGACGATTCACCAATGTAAGAAGATTTCATAACACACCAAGTGTGATGAAGGCTCAATTTGATTGGCAAGATCCTTTACGGCTCGACACATTGTTGACCGAGGATGAGTTAGCAATCTCCAAGGTTGCCAATGAATATTGTCAGGAACAACTCTACCCTAGAGTTTTGGAAGGTTATAGAACTGAGAATTTTGACAAGAACATCATGAAGGAGATGGGTGAGTTGGGTCTTCTCGGAGCCACTATTGACGGTTTTGGCTGCTCAGGGGTATCCTCCGTTGCCTATGGTCTTATTGCCAGAGAAGTGGAAAGAGTTGATTCTGGTTTCCGATCAGCAATGAGTGTTCAAAGTTCCTTGGTCATGTTGCCAATTATGGAATTTGGTACCGAAGAACAAAAACAACGGTTCATTCCAAAGCTCGCGTCTGGTGAACTTATTGGTTGTTTCGGTTTAACTGAACCAAACCATGGATCTGACCCTGGTTCTATGGAAACAACCGCCAAGCCACATCCAACTAAGAAGGGCGTCTACGTCCTCAATGGTGCAAAGAACTGGATCACCAATTCTCCAATTGCTGACGTCATGGTTATCTGGGCCAAGTTGGACGGCCAAATCAGAGGTTTCCTTGTTGAAAGATCCAAGGTCGAATCCGGCTTGGAAACCCCAGCTTTGAAGAACAAGATCGGCCTCCGTGCCTCTATTACTGGTATGATCCAAATGGACAGCGTTGAAGTTCCAGAAGAAAACTTGTTCCCAGAAATCAAGGGTCTCAAGGGTCCATTTACCTGTTTGAACAGTGCCAGATACGGTATTGCCTGGGGTACCATGGGTGCTCTTGAAGAATCCATCAACTTGGCCAGAAACTACTCATTGGAAAGAAAGCAATTCAAGGGCCAACCATTGGCCAAGTACCAATTGATCCAAAAGAAACTCGCAGATGCCCTCACTGATGTCACTTACGGTCTTCAAGCCTGTGTCCAAGTTGGTCGTCTAAAGGACGACGGCTTGGTTGCCCCAGAAATGATTTCCATGATCAAGAGACAAAACTGTGATAGATCCCTCCACAACTCCCGTGTGTTGATGGAAATCTTCGGTGGTAATGCTACCAGTGATGAGTACCACATTGGCAGAATCGTTCAAAACTTATGGGTCGTTCAAACCTACGAAGGTCAAAGTGATATCCACGGATTGATCTTGGGTAGAGCCATGACCGGTGAAAGCGCCTTCTTTTAAAATTATTGTATAGTATTTAATACAGTTCTAATCCGATGACCTATAAATGATTGTCAATTGAGTTTCCCATTAGGGTAGTTTTTTGATGATGATGCCAAAATCTTATTTATTTATCGTTTGGAAGTATGAATTCTTAACTGAAAACTTGAAATTCCTTTGTCAAGAAACAATTATTATTTCAAATGCTTAACATAACACTATTCATAAATTGTAATTTGTAGATCTGAATAAAAAAAAAAAAAAAAAAAAAAAAAATTAATAATCAGCTGCCAATGCTCTTCATTATAAAGAATGGATATTCTTGGAACAAGAAACTATTGCTATATATATACTGTGGCCCGTCGTTCAGCGTGGAAGTAGTGCGGAGCTGAGGGCTGTCAGCCACATAGTCCGAAAACTAAATAGAGCGAGCAGTCAAATTAGGACACAATTTTCAGTCGCAAAGTATGGATCCATTCGTCCCGCTCCATTATTTAATTAAATTTAATAATTACCTTGTTAGCTGTCATTGTCGAATTAAATTTCATTTTGGTGCGTGGGGCTCAATATTTCATTCCATCGCGACAGCATTTTGAAATTTTCTTCCCAACCCATATTGGACGTTGATCAAAAGGCTGGAATGGGCTTAATATACAGAAACCTCTTCCTCGGAGGAGGGACGCTTAGAAGTTGTTTTTCACGAAATACCAAAAAACCTGTAGATTTCCTTTCAAATGGGATCTTAATGATCCGACAAAATTCCACCAAGGCAGGAGAGTCACCATTCGGAAAGAGTCCAAAGCTGTCATGTCAAGACAAAAAAAAGTCCAAAAGTAAACCAGCTTACGCTCCATATTTAGCATTAACTAAGCCGCGATTATCTGCCTTGATTGTATTATCAGCCATGTCCGCATATTCTCTGGCGCCGGGAGATACAAGCCTTTCACAGCTGACGTTCTTGACGATCGGCACCAGTTTATGTTCAAGTTCCGCTAATGCTATTAATATGGCCAGGGAATATGTGTTTGACGGAATGATGAATAGAACAAGAGCAAGACCTGTTGTTCGGGGATTGATTAGTCAGAAAAAAGCATTTTTGTTTGCAGGAGTGAGTGGTGTCCTTGGAGTTATTGCATTATATTATGGAGTTAATCCCACAGTCGCTGCATTGGGAGCTGCCAACATTGGTCTTTATGGTGGGTTATATACCACTATGAAGCGTAAGTCGATTGCAAACACTTGGGTTGGCGCCATTGTCGGGGCCATTCCTCCATTAATGGGATGGGCAGCAAGTACTGGTGATTTGAATGAACCTGGTGCCTGGACTTTAGCTGCCTTGTTATATGCATGGCAGTTCCCTCATTTCATGTCTTTGAGTCATTTAATCAGAGATGAATATCGTCGGGCTGGACACATCATGGCTTGTTGGACTAATCCGGCTCTAAATGCCCGGGTTGCTCTGCGGTATTCTATATTAATGTTCCCAATATGCTTTGCAATGTCCTATTATCAAGTCACAGATTGGTATTTTGTCTTGGACTCTGCTATTCTGAATTCCTGGTTGACCTATGGGGCCTATATTTTCTGGAAGGAGATGAAAAGTGTCAGATCCCCCGTGAGCACCCCAGGAGCTAACTCACCAACAGCACGAATCCTTTTCTGGGGATCAGTATGGCATCTACCGGGTGTGCTTGTTCTCGCAATGTTGCATAAGAAAGGACAATGGGACTGGCTGTTTGGTAGAAAAGATGAAGACGAGTTTTAAGAACGATTTTTGTAAATAATATAACCACGACTACTAAAAAACGAGTATGTATAATAACTTTCCACGATTGTTCTACCTTCTTTTTGCGACATGTCAGAATTAATTTATTAGGAAAGCTATAAGACGTATCTAAAATTAGGGTTCTCTGATCCGTCTGGGAGAGTCTGGTTAGACGAGTTGAGGTTAGCATCGCTGTCTTGGACTTTACCGTATTTTTCGTCTAATTTACGATTCTGGAACATGAGATAGACGCGGAGACAGATGGAACAAATAGTGACCAAAAGACACATGCCCATTGAAATAAAGAAACCTTTGCGATAGTATGGGCCGTCGGATGCTGGGAAAATTCGAGTTCCTAAAATTGGACCGCATTGACCGACCACCATCGTAATTACCATACCAATTCCTCTTTTAGACTCAGTCCCTTGGTTATTGTTCAACCAGGATAAGGTGATAGCTACACATGGGAAAATACCACCAGCAGCTAAGAAGACTGCAAAATATTTCACACCAGTCACTTCACACACGGCTAGAATCAAGAAACCGACAGCACTAATAAAGGACATCCCAGTGATAAAGATCCCTCTTTGCATAAACTTGTCGGACAACCAAGCAGATGTAACAACAACAATGGCTGTAAAGAGGTATGGCGGCGCAGTCAGGCCCTGGGCATCAATGGAACTGTAGCCCATTCCTTTGAGGATGGTTGGCATAAAAACTGGAAGAGATGCAAACGATACATTGATACCGAAATACATGAACATTGGGAAAAAGTTCTTTGGATCCAAAATGGCCAATGCATTTTCTCGCCAGTCAACCTTTTGTGATCTTTCTACAGAGCCGGTTTGTTTAGCAAGACGCGAAATTGCAATGTTCTTTTCGTGTTCATTCAAGAAATAGCATTCGCGAGGGTTGTTTGGAAGCACAAAGTATCCGATAAGTCCCACAAAGATAGTTGGAAGACCTTCAACCAAGAAGAGGACTCTCCAACTTTCAATGGCTAAATGGTGTTTAGTGATTCCATATGCCAGGGCGCCAGCGAAACAGGACGCAATTGGCGCAACAGCCATGAATAAACCAATTCTCCATGCGATTTCGTGTCGATAATAAAAGAATGTTAGATAGTATGGGACCCCAGGTCCAAATGCAGCTTCAAATACACCCAAGAAAAACCGAATAGCCATCATTGAGGACCATCCTTGAACAGCTGCAGAGCATGTGGAGAAGATACCCCAACAGATTACCATGGTTGGTGCATAGTATCGAGGAGGAAAGATTTTCCAAAATAACACACAAAACTCGAAAATGATGTATGAGATATAAAAGATGGTCAGGAACCATTCATACTGTTTGTCCGTGATCCCCAGATCCTCTGACATTCCCGCTGTGTTTGCATTTCCAATATTTCCTCTGTCTAGAAACGCCAACAAATATAAGGACGAAACGTATGTCACAAGATTTAGATCGAGCTTTCGCACGACTGTTTTTTCCTCTTCAGGTGTATATTCATAATTAAGGGCTTGATCTGCCTCCGATACTTTGACGCTCTCAGCATCCACTTCCCTTTTTTCCAAACTCATTCTTTGAGAATCTGCAACGAAGGATGAGCGCAGAGTTTAGCCGTTTTCTTTATATATATATATTTTCGACAAGGGTGATGCCAATCCGTGTGGGGGAATTAGTTATGTCTGATCTGAGATTTTCATGCATATTCCCGAGGTGTCTACCTCTCAATCCTGCTGATCCAATCAATCCGTTTTCCTTTAGTTCCTTTCTCTATTTAAACCAAGAATCAACTTTGAAAATAAGACTGATCGCGTGTTCCTTTGCTAAAGTCTATACGATTTCATTTCCCGTTGATCTGGGAAATCGAACCTCGGAAGTGGGGTGCGCTTGTATGTATTCCGGTATCGGCCACAGCAGAGTAGCTAACACACCGGTTGAATAAAGTCTTCTAAACCGGCAGATACAACCTGTAACCTTTTGATGGGGGTTTGAGGTTGTAATAAAATTATTCGGTTAAACACAATGCCATATGTCTGTTGAGTTTATCCATGTGCTGCTTTATCTAAAGGAAGATTCGTGACAATTTTGGTTTTGAGGCTGCTGCCGATATCGGTACATGATCGACAACTTTCAGATTACCTCTAACTCCCCCATCCATCATCAGTCATAATGCGATAATTCCAGTAAGGGCCAGCCTTCCGAGACAGATCTATTGGCTGAAAAAAAAGTATAGGATGTGAATTGAAATAGTGGGGAAAGCCAAGTCCGCTGAAGGGCTGATCCCGCTGCACGACCGACCCACTTTTTTCAAGACCAGGCCCGGGCAATAGAATGGGGTCAGGAAACTCGGTTAATTTCCGAGTTTTAGGTATTATATTGATTAGTTAATACTGATCTTTGCTCATCCAGAGAACTAAAGCTTTCAATTGGACATGACACCAAAAAGCTTTCAATTGGTCATGACACCAAAAAAGACTTTTATTTTCTTCGGTGTGTTGCTACATCATTCCGTCCTTTATATGTAAAATTTCCCTTCAATTGAATCAACACATTTGTTTATCTAATGTTAGTGAGAATCTAAAAAGTTATCTCTCCAATTATATAATTCTACTTAGTTCCTAATAATATTTAGGCCAAAAGGTACCATTCCAATCGGAATTACCAGGGGGCGCGGCTCAATGTCGCGTTCGCGTGTTATTTTTCCAAAAAAAGTGTTGAGATTAGGAGAACACACTCAAATCGGAGGGTTGATAACATCACGAGGGACGGAGAGCTTTTCAGATAGAATTATGAATGCATTGTATATCCCGACAATCCCAGCCTATGACCAGGGCGTGTGGAAGCAAGGGAATAATCGATCCCACAAGCTAAAACCGAGAAGTGCCAAAGTTGAGGACAGAAGATTGGGTCGGAACTCCCCAGTGCATGAGGGCCAATATCCAAATGAAAGCTTTGTCACCTTCAGCCACAATGGTGGAACTGAGTTAAACGAAAAGAGCCCCAGCCATTGGAATGGGCCTATAGATGTAGATGAATATGAAGCTGCCAGAGAGCGACATTTGTTGTCCATTCGAACGTTTGGATACGAATATCTACGGCCTCCGGGAATTAACAAAACGATGCAAGCATTACTAGAGGAAAATGAGGATTACTCCGATGCGGGAACTGAGGATGAAGAAATGCAAGAGGATATTGGCAGCGAGTTTGACGTTGCAGAAGATGAAGAAGACATGATAAATAATGATTTTGATACTCCGTTGGAAAACGCACCTGATCCCACCCGAAGAAGACAAGAAAACTTACAGGAAAACGAATTGGGCGAAGTACTACCAGAGGGTGTCGATGGCGAAGAGGAAGTAGACTTGGATGCGGCAATTCCCGAAGCTGACGATAACGATTATGAAGATGATTACGACGAAGAGGAATACCAAGAAGGGTTCATGGCAGAAGAAGAATATGACGAGCAACAGAGATCACAACAAGAGCAGCAACAAGAGCAGCTTGAGCAGCTCCAGCAACAAGCTAGTACTACAATTCCAGACGAGTCGCAGTATACGGCGGCCTCGTCCACAGTAGATGAACGATCTGCTGCCATCCAAAAAGTGGTTGCTGCCAATAATTCTCGTCTTTCCAGTGGACTAATCGACGATCTTTCCCGCGATGCCGATGAGGAAGATGATGAACAGGATACAGAGTTGTATTTTGAGTATAACCCGACGCCAAAGGACGAAGTACACAAGCAAGAGGAGATATCTCCACAGCAACTAAAATCAATCGAGACACAATCCTTTGAAGAGGAGGAGGAGGAGGAAGAGGAGGAAGAAGAAGAAGAAGCTGATATGTCCTTTGAATAATATATATATTATTTATTCTATGTTGCACACTGGGAGGAATTGAGCGATCTGTCCCCGTTGGCACAACCTGTAAAGTCTGGAGCTTCGTCTTTAAATCTTGTTGCATCAGCGCATAATCCGCCTGTCATCTAAATATAATAGCACGCCTTCCTTTGTACCCCGTTCCCACTGATTAGGAGGATATTACTATCCGAAGGTATGTGTCAAACTAGCTAACTTATTTTGTATTGCACGATTATTTCAGGTATTAATTTCATTCTCCTGCGCGAGGATTTCCTACTGTAATTGTTTTCCAGGGAATCTGATGAACAATCTGCCAAGCAGTTGTCTCCTCAAGATTGAATGAGTACAAATAAAACAGCTTGGTCTCCAACTTGTACAATATAAATTGGAGCTTAAAAGTCTATGCTTATGTTACTTGTTACACGGCTTTAACGAACTCGTATTTAATGAAAATTCCGTGCATTACCGCCGCATGCCGAACCGCCGGCATTCTCGGTATAATTTTGTTACAGACAGTATGGGCAGCCTCATCGGCAGATCCTTTTTCTTCTCCTCACCATCACCGCAACGTTACAATGCCAGAAGACAGAGAAGTGTTGCCTAAGAATTTCAAGCCTACAAATTATAATCTCTCCTTGTATGATATTGATTTGGCCCAACACAGCTACAAGGGTACTGTTGTGGTCGATTATGACATCGAGACTCCAGATGACGCGGTCTACTTGAACTATCGGGGAAACTTGAAAGTTTTAGAGGCCAAATTGGAAAACAATGTCACCGTTAAGGATATCACATATGATGAGAAAACTGAGACTGTCAAGTTGGCATTGAGTGACAAATTGACCGGTCCTAAGGTTCAAGTTAGCATTAAATTTGAGGCAAAGGTTGAAAACAACATGGCCGGCTTCTACACTTCTCGTTATAGAGATGCTGATGGAAATGAAAAGGAAATGTATTCTACTCAATTCGAATCTACTGATGCTCGACGTGCATTCCCATGTGCTGACGAGCCTAACCAAAAGGCCACTTTCGAATTCCAATTGGAAAAGCCTGAAGAAAAATTCACTGTTTTGAGTAACATGCCAATTGAAAGTGAAACTAAGGGTAGCAACGGCAAGACAGTCGTCAAGTTTGAAAAGGCTCCAAAGATGTCCACTTATTTGTATGCGTGGGCCATGGGTGAATTTGAGTACATTGAAAGATTCACCGAGAGAAGCTATAATGGAAAGAAATTGCCAGTCAGAGTTTATACTACTCCAGGTTTGAAGCATCAAGGTGAATTGGCCTTGGATAGTGCCGTCAAGATTCTTGATTTATATTCCACCGTGTTTGACATTGACTATGTGTTGCCAAAGTGTGACTTGATTGCTGTTCACGAGTTCACTCACGGCGCCATGGAAAACTGGGGTCTTATCACTTATCGTACTACCGCTGTCTTGTTTGATCCAGAAACCAGTGACAGTGCCTACAAAACTAGGGTCGTTTATGTCGTCGCACACGAGTTGGCCCATCAATGGTTTGGTAACTTGGTCACCATGGACTGGTGGGACGAATTATGGCTCAACGAAGGGTTTGCCACTTGGGTCGGTTGGTTCGCAGTCAACCACTTGTATCCAGAATGGGATGTCTTCTCCAGATTTGTCTCTGAATCTGCACAACAAGCTCTTCAATTGGATTCTTTGAGAGGTTCTCATCCTATTGAAGTTGCCGTAAGATCAGGTGCTGAAATCGACCAAATCTTTGACAGTATTTCCTACTTGAAGGGAGCGTCATCTATTAGAATGTTGAGTTCCCAACTCGGTGAAGAGATCTTTTTGAAGGGTGTCTCCAAATACCTCAAGAACCACGCCTTTGGCAACGCCCGAACAACCGACTTATGGAACGCCGTTTCTGAAGTCAGTGGCAAGAATGTTGCTGCCGATATGTTGAACTGGACTAAGAAGATTGGATTCCCAGTTATCACTGTTGATGAATCCGACGAAAAAATCAAGGTCCGCCAAGATCGTTTCTTGAGCTCAGGAAATGTGTCAGCCGAAGACAATGCTGTGGAATGGTGGGTTCCATTGGCCGTTTCTACTGGTCTTAATGAAACTGCAAAGGGCGATGTTCTGCATGCCAGACAGGGCGTCTTGAGTAGCGTTAGCAAATATGACTTTTACAAGTTGAACAAGGACCAGGTTGCGCTTTACAGAGTCAATTACCCAACCGATAGGTTGGAAAAGTTTGGCCAAAATCTCGACCAACTTTCTAACAAGGACCTTGTTGGGTTAATTGCTGACAGTGGTGCTACTGCTTCTGCTGGTATCGGCCACACTGAAGGGTTCTTGACATTGTTGAAGAAGATTGGCACATCTGACAAACCAGACTACTTTGTCTGGAGCGAACTGCTCAACAGATTAGGAACTTTGAGATTTGCCTGGAGCGAATATCCAAATGAGTCTGTCAGAAACGCCATTGACAAGGTTGTCATTGATGTTATTTCACCAAAGCTTTCAGAATTCACTTGGGATGCTAAATATGATGACTTCTTGGCCACTCAATTAAGATCTTCTTTCTTCTCCACTGCCGCAAACCTTGGCGTTGAAAGTATCGTCTCTGAGGGACAGGCCAGATTTAAGCGATGGATCAATGGTGATAGCTCTGCCCTTGATCCTACCCTTCGTATTGCCGCCTATATTTCGATCATGAAATATGGCACTGGCGAAGATTTACAAGAAGCTTACGAATTCCTTCTTAAGGAACTTACAAGTTCAAAGTCGGTCGATGGTAGAGAATTGGCCATTGCCTCTTTGGGTAGAACCAAGGATCAAACTATTCTCAAGAAGAATCTAGACATGTTCTTGAATGCAGAAATCGCCGTTCAAGACATCCATTCATTGATTTCATCAATGAGTGCCAATATTGAGTCTAGAGCTCAAACTTGGGAATTTATCAAGTCCAATTGGGATAGCCTCTACAAGACCTATGGCTCCAACATGATTATTTTCGAACGTCTCATGAGACTTGTTTTGAGTAACTTGACCACGGAACAAGCTTATAAGGATGTTTCCGAATTCTTTAAGGATAAGGATCTTACTGGTTTCGATCGTGCTGTCACCCAAGCTCTTGATGTCATTAAGGTTAGATATCAATGGGTTTCCCGAGACGCTCAAGTCGTCGAAAACTGGTTGAAACAAGAAAATTATCTTTGACTAGCTAATTCTCATTTATAAGTACTAAATATCATCTTGCTCATATAATAAATTCAGTAGCATCGTAATACACAGTTTCGGTCTGACTATTTCTAATCTGGCTCACACCTTTTTTATGCTCCTGCAATTGCGGTCTCTAATTTGTCTACTTAGCTTCTTAAGCTCAATAGATAGTGTAGCCAATTCATTAGTCATTGAACCTTAATCCCCTTTGCGTCTTCTCGCTTCTCAGCACTGTAATCATCGTTATCATGAAGGTCGAGAGTAGTGAGAAATACGATAAATGCAATCAGCCCAAGTTGAACTTGATACGTTCAAAAGGGCCATCCGCAATGCTATAATATATATAACTACTGGTAAAAATCAACCCCAATAAACACAGCCTAACAATAAGGCTTCAAAGCACTGATCATGTTTGCGAGTAAAATCCAAACTAGTTAATTGCTAACCTGGAATAATTAGCTATGAACTGATTAGTTTGAATTTGGGAAGATTATAAGTGTGCTCCCAACCTTTGAATTTTCGATTCGGAGGTTCTGAGCGGAGCTTCCAGTTTATGGTAATTGATACTACAGTACCTTTATACTGCAACCATCAGAAAACAAACAATTTAGTACAAAACTGAATAGCTAACTCTCATTATTAAGTGCTAAAGAATTATTTTTGCTCATATAATAAATTCAGTATCGTAAAAGATTATCTCCATCTATATCTATTCTAGACAAGCTAGGCTTTAGCTGCTCGTGCCCTTGCAGTGGACATTTCGTCTACCTTGGCTTTCTGAAGCCCAATAGCTGGCGTAACCCACTGACCACAAGAACACTTTGAACCTTGCCAATGATAAGAACCAACTTTGGCGCTGCACTTGGGACAAGCCAGTTTACCTTCTAATTCGCCCTTTTCGAGCTCAGCCTTCATCCAAACTAATGGTTCTGTGAAGAATTGCGTGCACTGAGCCCGGTTCTCATTATGGAAAAGTAGAAACTTCTGACTAGACAAAACTTGACGGCATTTTTTACAGCGCAGTTCTGATGATCCATCAGTCAACATTCTTGGAGTTAGCAGAATGTCTCGTTTTGTTTCGTTGTCTCTTAAAAATAGTTTAGGAGCCTTTTCTCTAACTTCGACTAGCTTCTCCCTTGGGATGTCTCTTAATCCCACAATAGTTTCTTCATCGTCGTTGGTTCTAATGACCAGTTCAAAACCGTCCCATGTCTTTGTGTGATTAAACAGTCTGTAACACAACTTGGATAGAAGGACAAATGTTGGATCATCCAACGGTTTATCCTCATCAGGCTTAGATTCTGACTGGAGTTCCGGAACAGAGACAGTTCTGGTGAATTTGGCAGATTCAGCCTGTTGTTGCAACAGAAGCATTCTATATTCGGGTCTATTTGTCGAGACTTGGAACCCACAGTTGAAATAGATTTGCAATTGTTCCATAAAAGCCGAATTAGGGTTCGCAACTGCCCTTTTCGTCTTTACAAATTCAATAGTCTTGTCTCTGTTCCATAAATACTTCTGCATTAAATAAGCACAAACAGTTGTAGCTGATCGAGAAACACCAGCCATGCAATGAACTAAAACCCCTCCGCTTTGGAGCCCTTCCTCGATAAATGCATTCGTTTCGTCAAAATATTGCATGATATTTTCATCTTCAATATCATCAATGTCTATTCTCTTGGTCACAAACTCTGCGGATACCGCAGCATATTGTGCTTCGACACCAGGTATTTCTGGTGTCAAAAGTGACAAAATATGTGTGATATTGTCTCGTTTCATCGTCCTTGTGGCACTAAGAGAGGCAACTGCCCCTAGCCACAAATTACCGTCTATCTGATTCATAGCCATCTCTTCTATATTTCTATTGAATAGTGTCGAGAATGTGAAGAAGATCAGGTACAAGAGGGGGTTAGGTGATAGCTGATTTCGAACCTCGGTAACTTCATGCAATTTTTTCAATCTCCTACCACTTCACTCTGTGAAATTTTTTGAACCCTAGCCCAGGATAAAGATAAGATAATGAATTTTTGACGCGGCGCAAATTCGAACTGTCCAGCAGCGAACCAACTTTAACATTAATGACTTCAGTTTCCTGTATCCCTTTAAAGTAAATTAGTTGAGTAATAAATAATCATATATATCATGCGAAAGAATACGTAACCAGGTAAATAAGGATTTAAAAAACGACAAGCAAATAGACGATCTATTGATTGCCTGCGCTTGTATCCTTTTAGTTGAACCTCAGATACACATCTGTTTGTAGTCCTGTGAAATTATCATACAATGGCAATTTAAAAGTCTAGTATCAAGACTCAGAACCAGATGAGCTGTCTAAGGAAATAAGTTGTGTATAAAAAGGCAATAATTGAATAATTGAGATTGCCAATGAGACTTCCTTTGGTCCGCCAAAATTTAGGTTAATCTCGAAATCGGACTTACAATTAGAACTTCTTTTAGGTTAGTAAACGGACACAAATTCCTTGCTTGATGATCCCTAATCATGATGCAACTTCTCAACATATCCATGTACACACAAATGCAAATTGTGTACTATGGCGGCGCTCAAGCAGAAGAGGTAGATTCATCAAGCAAAGCGGTGAGTTCCCGTTCTAGAGCATTAATATAGCGATCTAAAAACAAACGAGACTCAGCAATAGGTATACGGATAGGTGAGCGCTCAGAAAGCCAGAAGTGGGCAGGGATTTCGGGAATGTCAGTATGCTTAGTTTCGCGAATCATGTCTTTCCATTCGTCAAATTCGTAAGTCTTTTGCGGGTCGTCGGTAAAATCCTCTACTTTGGCCTTGATCCCCTCACATAACTTCAACATACGGTTGTACCTATCTGAAGAAGAAGAAACCCGCTTTTCTGGCTCATTCAACTCAACATTAGCGCTGTCCTCACAATTCGTATTATCGCTGTCATTTGATTTTCTACTGAGTAATAGCGTTCCCAGTCGGTTTCCACCCTCTAGCAGTTCCTTAAATAGGGTGTCACCGAGATTGGAGACCAAGATTGTCATAAGAGGGATTGCACCTAATGCCCAAACAATGAAAAAGGGTCTGCCGCCAGCAGAACTTGGGGCAAAATCACCATATCCAATTGTCAACAGACAGAGCGATGCAAAATATACACCCTCAAAGTAGGTCCAATTGTCTTCAAGGAAATAAAATACCATTCCACCTAAGAGCAAAAACATGAGAAACGCAGTAAGGGAAATCACAACTGATCCAATCTTGCTCCTGCCTTCCACTTTAACATGCAGTTGGCGCATTGTTTCAAATCCCTCTTGTTCAGGTCTCGCAGAACTTGCAACATGCTTGTCATATTTCTTAGCACGGGCTTTTTCAATGCGGTGAAACTTCAATGCTTGGCCACCGGCTTCCAAGACCAGAGATCTAATCGTAGTCACAATCAAACCTAACAGGATTACTCCGATAAATGCGTATGGAAGGCACAATGCTCTACCTAACGAGTTTTTTGGGACAATATCCCCTAGCCCAATGGTGGTGATCGTAACTACACAGTAGAAACAGCTGTCTCCGAACGGTATTTCCATAACATGCGAAAATACTGCACCGCCTATACCGATCCACACCATGAGAGAAACGGTCTGCATCATGAAACTCCGCTGGTTCTCAGTTAGGTTAAAAGACGCTTCATACTGACCAGCCAGATGACCCAGCTCGTTAATTAGCAACAGTGTCGCATTCACAAAGTATAGAGCACATGTAATCACAGCGTGCCAATAACCCTGCGAGGGCGAATATGGGGATCCATTTCCAAAGTACATGTATCTTGTACACACGAGCAGGATCAAGAGTATGGTGCTGGCAAGATACCACCCGCCAATGCTAATTGTCTGAGAGAGATTGTACCGTATTCGTCGGGCATAGTTTAAGAATAAAGATATATTTGAGCAGCATCCCAGAAAAAGTGATACTGAGTTTAGGGCGACGACCCTGAAATTTTTTGTTCAACGTTAGTTCACGCCGCTTGGAACTTTGTTTGCATTGACAAACACTTACCATTTAAAATCTGCATGTTCTTGATGATCCTTAGTTCTCCATGGATCTACTAATGCGACAATTGAATTCAAGTTTGATATAGGACCTAATGAGGCGGCTATGATCGGAAAGGAGTTTGAGATCAGGTACCATTTTAAAAAGCCATCCTGTCCCGGATCAACCGTCAGTCGTCTCATCAGCCTTGACGTAAGGTCCCCAGTCGCAAACCGAGAATAATCTTCTTCAGGATGAGGGGACAGTTCATTCATCTTTTTTTTTTTTCTTCGGGTTGCACACAATTCTGCAAGAGCAGGAACTCAATCCAAATTTAAAAGTTACAATTGGGAGTGAGACATGGAGCCTCTCATGACAGAGGGGAAGCCAGACACAACTGGCGGATCGTCGTCTCCTGCATTTATTGGATCATAAATGATTAAAACGGATTGCTGAAAAGGCTGGTTGAGATTGTGGGTGAAACTAAGGGACAAAACAATTCTTGGCTGGGGTATCACTTAAAATCTTGGCCTCTTTTGGGAAAAAAGGATTCGGTTTGAATTCCTTGGTAGAAAAAATTAATATGAAATCGGCTTGGGATATGACGTTGTGATTGACATAGGTGGGATAATTTGAAAGCAAGGATCTCCTATTTTCAGGGGATTTTCTAAAATTATCCTATCAAATTGCTGCTTTTTCGTTCGTATTTTTATTGATGCAGGGACTGCCGCACATTAGCTCTCGGCGAATATTGGCGGGTAGACGAGAGATTTCTAGAATTTGTTGTTATGTGCATTCACCTTTACGTAACTCTTTGTTAAATATCAGTTGATTGGAAAATAGCTACCACACGTTTAAAGGTAGGCATTGTTGTTATGTAGGCTGACTCACTGTTGTCATGACTGTAAAGATATAATTGGTAGAACGGCAACGATACGATTCAGTTGTAGAACTATATATGGCTGCTCAAATGGCTGCAGAAGTTAAAAGCTTGTCCAAGACATAAAAGAATGGATCAAGGGACTATAAAACAATCCCGGTAGATCCGCAATCATTTCTTCCTAATAGTAGTACAATGAACAGCATGTTGTTGTTGTAGTGTCGCGGATGAACTGGACTACCACCAATATATCAACGGAACGAGTACAGTCTCCCGTGGAAACTGCAGAATATCTACATATATATATATATACATATCTACCTTATTACAGTCAGCGTGTGCAACTAGACATTCAATATATTAGTAAATGCCTGAAATCTAGGATCAGTACGCTCGCCGAGATGATGAACTACTCCGCCACAAAGTAACAGCCATGAAATTCTTCTTCTGTTTTCTGTTATCTAATAATGAATCCTTAATCTTGTAAGGGCAACGGAGTCCAACTGCTCAACCGATACCTATGACAGGGCTGTGTTCCCACATCATTGCCACGGCTTCTCCGACGGATCATATATTTGCACTAGTTTTTCGTGTCCTTTGAGGAGTTCAATATATATATATATGTATATACATTTTTAAATCGTACAGATGCTTCATATAACTGCGGCGGTTTCCCTGCTCTACCGAAGCCTTCATGATATCCCCTCAAATACAGGGTAGAGGGGTGTCTTCTTACGCCTGGGTTAGCACTCTATTTGCTCTCTAAACATAAAACACTGCAAAGAGCATACCGCAATGTGTATGAAGGATTTAAGATCATTTTTGAAACCCTGGAAAACAAAGATATTCTATTAAGCATTGTAGTATGGTGTAACGCGTTGTTTTAATAATAATATTATTATTTCACCTACTCTTCGACTAGAAGTAGAGGTTCTACGTCCTAGCTATCCGAGAGATAAATGCGCAAGAGAAGAAGCCGTTGATTCTATTACATAAAATCGATTATGCTCTTTCTCATAATCTTGAGTAGCAAGACCTTTAGATACATCCTGTTGCCATCACACAGGAACAATTTATGTGGCGAGCAACTAAACGCCAATGGAATACTTTCCGACCGTTGCTCCCGAGTATAGAAAGCCTATATACTCTAAATGAAGAAAAAAATATACTCAATTTCATCTGAACAATAAAATACAAATTAAGGGCCCTTCGAGCATATAGCCCCAAAACTTGTTTGCAACTAACAAGCGAAACAGCTCAGGTTTCGGATTCGACCAAGTCCCAGGGAATACAGATAATTATTCCAGGGAAAATTGATCCTGTTCCGAACGGATTCATGACACCCCACCGCCCACGGGCCTTGTTTGAACGTAGCAAATGGATTTGGCCGAGCGCTAATTATTAACTGCATTTTTTTTTTATTTTTTATTTTTATTTTTTTTTCAAGCATTCATACAACTAGCATATACTCAGTCCTCTATAGCAAGCTGCATATGCACAATTTATTAAACTGTATAGCTTGTTACATAGTTCGGGGGGGGCTATTGACACTTTTACACGGTCTCATTGCTGGGTTTAACCTTTGTGTAGCTGCAAAGGAACAAACCCCACCATCCACATGAACAATTTTATCTCAACAATAATATCTCAATCGTTATCAGCAACGATTCTCGTGTCTTACCCCAAAGGAGATGAGCTTCCGCCCCAATAAAACAAAATTTTCCTCCCCCCAGGCCACGGTCATTCCCGTTGAGCGCTCTCATCCGACTAAAATAAGCCCGCCGCACAATTTTTTCCCGATTTCCGTCGATTTTCTCCACAATTTTTTTTACTCGGGCCCACCCACCCGACTCTATCTTCACCAGATAAACAGCCGTTTTGACCCGGTCCAGGACCGAGCTGGTAACAGGGTCAAAATTCAGTGAGGAGAAGGTTATGATTTATAAATGGAATGGAACCTCCTTTATTCTTGTTTTTTTTCTTATCACTCTCTTTTAGTTCTTGTCATTTTCAACAGTTTTCATTAATTGAGGTTCACATTCAACATGGTCACCGACGATTCCTCCGTATATTCCCTCCCATACCTTGAAACCCCATTGGTTCCGTCTCTTTATTTGTCGGACAAGATTAATTCCAAAGTCTTGTTGAAATTGGAGCTCTGCCAACCTTCCGGTTCCTTCAAGTCCAGAGGTTTAGGCAACCTTGTCTACAGAACTGTTTCTAGCGCTCCTCCTGGCGCCAAATTCCATTTCTTCTCTCCCTCTGGGGGAAATGCAGGTTGCGCCACAGCCTATGCGGCTAAGCTTTACAACCAAAAGTGTACTGTGTGTGTTCCACGAACCACCAATCCCGTGATGATTGAACGTATCAGAAAGACTGGTGCTACTGTTATTCCTCACGGTGACTTTATTGTTGATTGCCAAAAACACATTAAGGAAGTGCTCATGCCAGCTTCTGAGGAACCAGCTGTCTTCTGCCACCCATATGACAACGAATTGGTCTGGGAAGGTAACTCCACCATCGCCTCTGAATTGGTCGCTCAATTCAACGGCAAGAAGCCAGATGCTGTCATCTGTTCCGTCGGCGGCGGTGGCATGTACAATGGCATTGTTCAAGGTTTCGAGCGTCACGGTTGGGATGATGTTCCAATCGTTGCCGTGGAAACTGAAGGTTGCGCGGCTCTCAACATGTCAATTAAGGCTGGCGGAAAGCAAATCTTCGTTGACAAGCCAAACACAATCGCTACTTCGCTCTCTACTGTTTCAATTACCCGTGAAACCATTGATTATGCGATGAACATCCATCCTACACACTCCACTGTCGTTTCTGACGCTGAGGCTGCTGAAGCTTGTCTCCAATTCGCTTCTGATCATAAATTGTTGATTGAAGCCGCATGTGGAACTGCCCTTGCCCCATTATACACAAAGAAGATCCACGACATTCTTCCAGACTTGAACGAAGACTCTCTTGTCGTTGTAATTGTGTGTGGAGGTACCTCAGTCTCTCGTGAAATCTTAGAGGGCTATGCCAAGAGATTCAACCTTGGTCACATCCATTTCTAGCTGTTTTTCTGCATTTTGTTTCTAATTTATTTATAGACTAATCAAGCTCATTTGTTGCGCTGTATCCAAATCTTTTCCATTGATGATAGCTTCTATCAATCCAATAGACAGTCATTTATCTTGCATTTTTATATAGATGTAACTCATCAGAAAGAAAGAATATTATTTGCTTAAGCTTTCAATTGTGCCAATAATGAAATACTGTGTCTTGTTAGTTGCGGGTAGTTACAGGGGCTAATCAAGCCCTTTCAATAATCGCCTGTTTCTGACTGTTTTTGACAGCTATTCCATCTTAATTCATCTTGGGTGAACAAACACCACACTTGTAAATTCCAAAATATAAGTTAGTTGTTTATTTGATCCAACATATTGTCTGTAAATGATGCTCTACTGAAGAATGCAGCCTTTCTACCTATGTATCTGAGCACTAACAATCACCAACAGAATAATCAGACAGATTTCGATACGACAAGCCATATTCCATATATCAGGACAACTATATTGTATTTTCGTGATCAAACCAAATTATCTTGGTCGAGTGGACACTGTATAGCCAATCAGTATCAGCTCCGGGAAGTTATCTTGACCAAAGCTCGCCAAAAAATATTGCCTCCTGAACTGAGACTAACAATAAGCGACTATTCATCCGCACAAAATTACAATGAATTACGGCTACTTGTCCCACCAAAACTTGATCTAATAACGGGATCTATAGACTCACAGTCATCAGTTTTTATCCAGATTGATAATTGCGCTGTGCGGCTTATCGATTGATCGACATCATGCGTAGAATGACAGGTACACCATCTAGAGAAATAACAAGACAGAATTGGGTCTGTTCCGTTACACATGCGATTGGATGTAGATCCTATCTAGACTAGAGCCGTACGAACGGTGGGGATGGCTTAACTCACTGTTCGTTTAAATTTCATTTTACCAGTTTAATTTTGTCTCTAAGGCCTTTGCGCAACTGGAAACTGTAGTAGTATTGGCGCCAATACTACTGCAGGGAGGTTGTGAAACCATACTTCAGACCTAAAATTCATTAGTCGAGATCTGAAAAGAACAAACTCATATACCGGTCCGGTTGTTGCATTACTGCTACTAGGTACGTTTGAACAAGTTTCCTATGATCAATTTTAGTGTATCGCTTGTGTTTACTTAGTGTAAACTTCCCCAGTTTGTGAATAGATTAATTGCCTGGGTAGCGAGACTATTTTTTACTCCTGGTTGCTTTAGAACTAAACCTGCACAGATACTCTAGCCGTCTCGGAACTAAATCTGCACCCATTGTAGAGAGGACTATGACTAAATTACTTGACTATATGAGTATGAGTTAACACCTTTGCCACAAATGAGAGACATTAAATTTATGTGACAACTGCGATTGCACCCATACACTATACAGGATGGAGTTGCAATCGGGTTGGATGGTTAAATGATCAAATTTTATTATTTTAGTCTCAAGTCGAAAAATGTATAAGCCTCTCGGCAGGTTGACCCGTGGATGGCTGTCAGACACTTCTCTCCGAATTAAATCAAAGCTCCAGGTCCGCGCATCAAGTAGAAGAAATGATAATAATAATAAAACAAGTTCAATCACAACCCCCCTTACTTAGCAGTTATGATAACATTGAATGCCGTTTTATCGTTCGCAATTAGCTTTCGTCCTGGACCTGAGTCTCCAATTCCTCGCGAACACAACGAACTGTTGGATGTACATGTCTCAGCAGTTCAAATTTGGCTGTCAGTGACTGCATGTAAAATGTAGGCTTCTGTTGGTTGTTGTTGAATTATTACCTTATTACCTTCGCGTGACCGACCCCTCTATTTTCTATGCAAAAATTGCATTTTATACGGAAAGATCGTACCTGCAGAAGGTTGCAGGGCAGGGTCCCGAGGAGACAAACCAGTAGACGCTAATCCGAAAAAAAGGAGAATAAACACCAGCTATATAGTAAATGCTACTTTAATTTGATAATATTTCTTATTTCCAATTTAATTCCAATTCCTGTTTCAATTCCTAGTTCTGAACAGTCGGATGGTACATGTCAAAACGTTCGTACGCATTCATCAGCCGCTTCAGCCCCATGTTATCTCAGGTTATCTGCCGTCAATCAACGCCAAGTACGCCGTTTGAAGGGCTGGCCAAGCTGTATCAGGTTAATAGAAAAAGGATATACCTGAAAATTACTTCCCAATTAAGGTAATCAACACTATTTATATATCAAACTTCTCTTGGCTGTCCCTACAAGTGTAAAGAGGCCCGCTTCGAATCACATACCCCGCTACTACGTAGGTTCAAGTAGTAATGATCTCTTTCCGTCGGACCCAGACCCAAAGTGTCTATATAAGGCCTCTAGATATCTCGTCTTGAATAAAACAATTGGCTATTACCTCAGCCCGCTAAATCACCATTAGATAAACTGTAAATCACAATGAAGCTCTCAGCACTAGTTTGCAGCCTGCTAGCCTTGGCGCTGGCACCGAAGCATGTATTCGAGTCCATACGTTTTGCATAACGACCCCATTACCGGAGACGGTATGAGTATTGAGGTGTACGATGGCTACGACAAATTCTGTTCTGACGGAGACCATAAGTGGTTTGCAAGCGATGAATCCACATGGAAAATCAAATGTGGTGAAGCTGATCGGTACGAAGTCCATATTACAGACAATGGCAAAAGTGGTCGTGTTTGGAATCACAATGCCAATTATGAAGCGGGGCTGTAAATGAAGGATTACAAATTTGAATCCAAATGCTCTTATTACACGGGGCTGAACGATGCTCCGGATATACTTCGACCTACGAACCTGTTCTTTGGGACGAATTTGGAGATTGCGATGATAAGAAGTTCAACACTGATACTTGTGGTGGAAATTGCGACATCTCGGACCTCGATGTTACTCCTGTTATAGTCGATCATACCGATGCGATACCAGCAGAGTAACTTGACGGTGGTCCACAGAGATATGTAATAATAAAAAATACCTCTGTAAACACAAATGCCTCGCAGAGCCACCTTTTTTGCTTCTTTTCGGAGAAAAAGAAGCTGCCCGAGGCATTCTTCTCACCTGACAGTTTTTCCAAGATCAGTCGCCTCTGGCGTCTAATTTGAATATAATTGGACGACCAATTCCACCGTCTATCAGCACTAGTCTCTTTAGTGTCTGAATTTCTCCTACAAAAACTCTCCAGCGCAGTGCTTGCTCATCATTCTACAAGTGCCAAAAGTAAGTGAGTGATTAGGAGATTGGATGTTCTCCGCGGCCGGCACTCAGAGAAGCAAATACGGAGTAGCAGTCCATGAAACCCAAGGCAAGAATACATTTTAATATATTAGACTAAATAATTATAGAAGTAAGGCTTGGTGAAGAAACAATTGATTCTTGCCAGCCTTGTGCTTTTCTTCTAAATCCTTCTTGATTTCCTTCTTTAAATCTTCTCTTTGGGTAATTCCTTTGAAGCTCTCAGTGGAGATAGCCTTTAGAGTGTCGAATTCGAAAATATAATGAGCTAACATGGGTTAAGGACGAAAGAACACACCCGAGAATGAAGAAAGGAAATATGCATCTTGTTGGAGCTGAACTGCATAACCCTGAAGCCGTGTACAACCATATTATTAGATTTTAGCGTGATCATATCATTGTAGATTCGAGGCTTTCTAGTTTCAGGAACATAAGTAAAATGCAAACCCTCAGTTTCAAATATGATTTGATATCGCAATATTCGGATATTTGGCTCAACAGGATGGAAGAGTTATGATATGTTGTCATTACTGCAACGATTCGAAAAACTGCATCTTATTCCAAATACTATGCCAGCTTTAGATCCTTAAGCCAAGGCTGGGCTTGAGCTCCCTTGTAGTTATTAACAAATGGATTGAGCCAAGCAAGGTGGTTGGAAACGAGGTAGCTGCTAAATTACTAATGCTCAAAATTCAAAAAATTGAAAGAGTCGCCTCGCCCTGGTTCCTCTTATACCATCCCAGTTGTGGATCGAAGCAATACTTTCAAATATTAATAATGATTTACTTTGTAACTCTAAATTCGCCCCTTGGATTTGGTTTAGAATTTCAAGGTTATTTGCCGGACACTCTTATTCCTTTCTCTAATCCTTGTCCGTTGCTATTAAAAATGAGCTTGTTACAAAGAGATGCAGATTCGGTTATTACGCCAATGCCAGAAAGATTCCAAAAAGTATCCGAAGAACGGCAAATACATCCAAAAACTTTGGACGAAATCATTGATTTGTCGGTATTTGATCTTTTGGAATTTCATGACGATGTTCTAAAGTTCTTTGGTCGTTGCAAGGACTGTATGAGGGCAGCAGGAATTACTGAAGTAGATGTAATGATTTCCCGAAATCCTGACTTTGACTTCTTAAAAGAGTCTGCCGTCCAAAAAAAAATTTTGGTTCCAAATTATCAAAAATACTTTGTGTTAACTCGGTGGAAAGAGTTGTATCAAATTTCAGATGACGAGTGGACGCTTAACTTTCACAAAGAAAAGATTGTCACGGAATTGAATCTCTACCATAAAAAGTTCTTAAGTGCGATTAATGACAGTTCATCTCTTGAATTATTAGAATCAAAAATAAGCCATATGATAGTGGTGGCCTATCTCCACAGCTGCATTCCATTGCTATTGAACGAGGCAGTTAGAAGGGCCAAAATGGAATCGCTTGCATTATTTTCAGACTTTACCGAGGTTTTCAATTATCTGGACGGTCGGCTGGTTTGGGGGGAGAATAATAAATCACAATCAATGGAAGCTTGCGATAGAATTGTAAAAGTAGCTCAAGCCGACGTTACAGTGTATTTCAATAACGGGTATCATTGGAAAGAATATTTGAGTGATTTGGCTAAACTGTACGATATTGCCTACAGCGAGGTGTTATTTTCTGCCGATAACAAAAATATGATGCTGTTAGAAAAGGCCATTACATACAACGGTCTCAAATGTATATTACAACTTACTGATTACTTGCAATTCAGCGAATTCCTAAAGCAGAGGATTCCACTGCTCAGAAAGACCGAGCATTGGCTTGAGCGGTGCTCCAACGCCACTATAATAGAATTTCCTTACAAATTCTCTGCAAGACAATTCCTGTCCCTTATTGGTCGCCTCTCCAACGCCATCGATAATGAGTGTATGGCGATACCACCTGCTCCTCCTCGTATAAATGTAGAAAATAGATGATTAATGTAGATAATTCTTGGGATTTTCTTTACCGGAAATCTTGACGAAGTTGAAGTCTACAACGGCATATCTCATCGGAGGTCTACAGGCATCTAGAAACCAACTACAAAAATGCATCTCATGACTACTGCGAACATTGTTTTTTGTATCAGTTTTAGCAAAAGTATTCATAAGCAGAGAATCACGATTTTCCCAATCTAAATATTGCATATTTCGCATTGACTATAAATAATGTGGAGCCATCTCATGCAAACTGGTCTTTAAAAGGATAATGGAAAACTATATACTCTGTCCGTCGATTTGGCCACTCCTACTATGAAATATATCCCCGAATCTCTCATTGGATAGCTTGCCCTCGGGACAGAATTTCAATCCTATCTATCAAAGAAATCCCTGAGATTATCTATACTTCTGTCTCAAAGGACCCTTCGTTTCCGCCTTGTTAAAGCCAATAACTTGGCCGAGGAAAGAGACAAGTCGGAGAAAAGCCGGTATACCACAGGGAAACCGAAATTTAACCCATAAAAAGCCTTCCCTCGTTCGATCAACACAAAAGTATCGATATGCAAATAGGCAAACCCAATACAGTTCTTATCAGTAGTACTTTGTGAGATAGCTCCCCAATAATATAATTAGACAATGGAATCATCCAGCAGAACCCTAACGTTCTAATGGCCCTCGGCTGCGGCTGCAATCTGCCGAGTCAGCCGCGCAGATTTATAATAAGTGTTTTTCAAGCTGCATACCGGAACGCCGAATTGTTGTCATGTTTTCAGCCGCACAAGGAAAGTAAATCTAACGTGATGGATTAGTGGTGCACCCTGCAAAATTCGGGGGGTATCGGCCAAAGAGTTGGCCGACCGCAAAGATTTTTCTCGGCGCTTGTTTAGGACAAGCTCAAGACAAAAGTCTGACATCATTAGTAATTTTATCATGAGGTCATTAATCCCTCCTTTCTTCAAAATCCAAAATTGAAATACTAAATTTTGAGGGATTGTTTTACCGACTTTTATTCTGTACAATTGATGAGGATGAGAATTTATTTTTGAATTCTGATAAGTCTGCAGTTCTAGTGCGATGATTCGATGACTCCGGACCCCCGACGGTTGAACTAAAATCTGAGATCATCGATCGGGATCTTCCTTCTTTATTCCATTTTAGGAAAGTCTCGGAATTCCAGCATTATTAATTTTTGAATGGTTTTTCCGGACCCTAGCCGTAAAATGGTTCCATATAAATATGGGCCCTGTATCCCTTGGCAGACGAGAGTTTTTAGACATACAGATTGTTTAAATTTGAACCTGAATCCCTTAATGAGTGCTGCAACTAGTACCAGTGATCTTGAGAGCCAGAAAGGTTCCATTGATGCTGATCAGAACACTTTTCCAACTCAAATTCCAGTCGACCCAGCTGATGCCACAGTAACCATGGGAGGCGGTCGAGGAATTCCGCCAATTCCTTGCGAAAATGAAAAAGACTATATTGTGGATTTCGATGGACCAGACGACCCAACACATCCATTCAATTGGTCCAAAAGAACCAAGGCTGGTGCAGTTATGTCTTTAGGATTTTCAACAATGACCCTATGTTGGGGATCTGCTATCTATGCCACTGCTGTTCCAGAACTTTCAATGAAGTTTGGAGTGTCTGCTGAGGTTATCACCATTGGTTTGTCTTTATACGTTCTTGGGTTTGCCGGCGGCCCTGTTATCTGGGGTTCTCTCTCGGAAATGTATGGCAGAAAGATACCAACTCTTCTTTCTCAATTGCTTTTTGTCTGCTTTGTCTTTGGTGTTGCCGTTGCCAAGGACTTACAAACGATCATGATCTGCCGTTTCTTTGCCGGGTTCTTGGGCTCAGCACCATTATCTGTCACTGGAGGTTCATTCTCTGACATGTACAACCACAAATTCAGGGGTATTGCCTTGGTTGGTTTCCTCAGTACCGTATTCTTAGGGCCAATCATTGCCCCAGTTGTTGGTGGTTATATTTGTGCCTCTTATTTGGGCTGGAGATGGACCCACTATATCACCGGTATTATGGGCGGTTTTGGTTTAATTTTGGTTGCACTTTTGTATCCAGAATCCTATTATCCAACTATTCTCTCTGCCAAAGCTCAAAAATTGAGAAAGGACACTGGGAACTGGGCCATTCATGCTCCAGGCGAAAATGAAAAGCCCGACGTCAAGGAAACTCTGAATGCCATGTTACTTGGACCAATTAGACTTCTTTTCACCGAACCCATTGTTCTCTTGACCGCAATTTATGTTTCCTTCGTTTATGGTATCCTCTATCTCTGTCTTGAGGTTTATCCTATCATCTTCATTGAGAAGTATCATTTCAAACCAGCCAACGCTCAATTGCCATATCTTGGAGTCTTTGTTGGAATGATGGTCGGTGCCGTTTATCTGATAACCTTAGAACCAAGATACTTCAAAAAGGTCATTGCCAAGGGCTACAAACCAGCTCCAGAAGCTAGATTGGATGCTCTTCTCCTTCCATCTCTACTTCTCCCAGTGGGACTTTTCTGGCTCTGCTGGTCTGGTAACTATCCAGAACACGTTCACTGGATTGTTCCAACAATCGGTGGTTCCGTCTTCGGTTTCTCACTTATTGGTATTTTCCTTTCTGCCTTGACCTATAGTGTTGAGTCGTATTTGCATCTTGCCGCCTCTGTATTGGCCGCAAACGCTTTCTTGAGAGCTGTCTTCGCTTCTGCCTTCCCACTCTTCGCTAAGCAAATGTTCCACAACATGGGAGTTCAATGGGCTGGTACCTTGCTCGGCTGCATTGGTATCGCTCTCATTCCAATTCCAGTTCTTTTCAGAATATACGCTGAGAGACTTGAAAAAACTATCCAAAAGAAGTAAATGATTTGACAACCCAGACCTTAATAATTAACATATTTATTTTACTCTCATATATGTAATGGCTAATTCCAATTCCAATTCTCACTATATATCTGCTCTCCTATGAGATTTGCTGTACTGAAATCCACAGTGACTTGTATTTGTGCCAGGGGTCCCTAACTCTGTGGAATTATTCTTTTTTTTTCAAAGGTGCTCGCATATATAACTACTTTTTAACAAACAATGTTCTTTCTTTTAAAACTAAACAGCCGAGTAGTAGGATTGTATTTCCGAATTTGGTCAGGACAATGGATCTTGGTCGGCGTACCGGAATTGGCCGCACAACATCAAGAAAAACATAAGCTATAAAGTGTCCGGAGGCAGTTTTAGACGATACGTTTTTAAAACGAATGACTGAAGAAAGTGTTAGTAGAGTTTTGGGTCATAATTGGGACGATATAGGGCCATTACCACAAGATGATGGGCCAAAACCCATTGCCACTATTGCATACAGCGAGGATTACAACACAATGATGGGATATTTGAGACGTTTAATGTCACTTGATGAACGTAGTCAACGAGCTTTTGATTTGACAACCGCTGTGATTGATATGAACCCTGCTCATTACACAGTATGGGAATATCGACGTCGGGTATTAGAAAAAATCCCTACTCAAGAGGATATGGAATGGTTGGATTGGTCCACAGTGGAAAACTCCAAGAATTATCAGATTTGGCACCACCGACAGCATTGCAAGTCCGAGAAGAATGATGCATATTATAAGCATGAAATGGATATTTCAAAAAAAGTGATTCTAGAAGATAGTAAGCATTATCACGCATGGACCCATCTGCAGTGGCTTATGAAAGAACAGCTTGGCTCTCAATTCACACTAGCAGAAGAATTGGAATTTGTAAACAACTTGCTAGATGTTGATGTTTACAATAACTCTGCTTGGAACTATAGATTTTATATCTTAGAGCTGAGTGGTGAATTCAAGACTAACGAAGACTTGGTCAAGGCTGAGATTGAATACACCGCTGATAAAATTGCATTGGCCCCCCAGAACGAGGCTCCATGGAACTACCTTGTTGGTGTATACGAGAAGTACCGTTCTTCGGATCTCGCAGGCTTGGAAAAGGTTTGTGAGAGATTTTGTGCTGACGAAAATAAATCAATTCACGCCCTTGAGATTTTGGCCCGCTTAAAGTGCAACAACGATGTTGAAGAAGCAAAAAAGATCTACACACTTCTGGAAGAGTATAACAAAGTTAGAAATGGTTATTGGAAATATATGAAAGCGCAACTAGCATGATGGGTTTAAATTTCATCAAGAAGTGTTTTTGGTTTATTAGCACTCTATGTCCGAAAAGAACGGTCACTGCAGTTAACGACCCCATTACTTGTATTTAAATAAACAAAATTGAGAAGATTAAAAAAATTGAAAGAATTGAAATTATTCATTGAGCTCGCACATCTCAAACAGCACTTCAATCTTATCAGGTTCCTAGTTTAGATGTAGTATTGACTCACTTGTGGTTGAGCCGCATCGGACCGACTGAAATTTTTTTTTTTTTTTATATTGTCTTGTCCTCGAGCTGATTCAATTTTTTTTTTTTTTTTCTGGCCATCATACAAATGTCAGATCAATCAGCAGTTGTCGAAGTCCCTACCATCTATGACACCATCTTGGTGTTAGACTTTGGTTCTCAATACTCTCATTTAATTACTAGAAGATTGCGTGAATTCAATGTTTACGCTGAAATGCTTCCATGTACCCAAAAGATTTCCGAACTCTCTTGGAAGCCAAAGGGTGTCATTCTTTCCGGTGGCCCATACTCCGTCTACGCTGAAGATGCTCCTCACGTTGACCATGACGTTTTCAAGTTGGGTGTTCCAATTCTCGGTATCTGTTATGGTATGCAAGAACTCGCCTGGATCAGCAGTAAGGAAAACGTCAGCGCTGGTGAAAAGAAGGAATATGGACATGCCACCATTCATGTCAAGGACTCCTCTTCTCCATTGTTCCACGGTATTGACAACTTCCAAGTTTGGATGTCCCATGGTGACAAATTGAGTGCTCTTCCAACTGAGTACGAAATCATTGCCAACACTGACAACTCTCCTTATGCTGCTATTGCTCACAAGACTGAGAAGATTTTCGGTATCCAATTCCACCCAGAAGTGACTCACACTTCCAAGGGTAAGCAACTTTTGCACAACTTTGCCATTGACATCTGTAAGGCCAACCAAAACTGGAGCATGTCTAACTTTGTTGAAACTGAAATCAAGAAGATTAGAGCCATGGTTGGTGAACACGGTGAAGTCATTGGTGCCGTTTCTGGTGGCGTTGATTCCACTGTCGCTGCTAAACTCATGAAGGAAGCCATTGGTGACAGATTCCATGCCATCTTGGTTGACAACGGTGTCATGAGACTCAACGAATGCGCCAAGGTCAAGGAGACTTTAGCCGACGGACTTGGAATCAACTTGACTGTTGTTGATGCCTCTGAAGAATTCCTCAGTAAATTGAAGGGTGTCACTGACCCAGAAAAGAAGAGAAAGATCATTGGTAACGAATTCATTCACGTTTTCGAAAGAGAAGCTGCCAAGATTCAACCAAAGAATGGTTCTAACGAAATTGAATATTTGCTCCAAGGTACTTTGTATCCTGACGTTATTGAATCCATTTCTTTCAAGGGTCCATCTCAAACCATCAAGACTCACCACAATGTCGGTGGTCTTTTAGAAGACATGAAACTCAAGCTTATTGAGCCATTGCGTGAATTGTTCAAGGACGAAGTTAGAGCCCTCGGTGAACTCTTGGGAATCCCACACGATCTTGTCTGGAGACACCCATTCCCAGGTCCAGGTATTGCCATCAGAGTATTGGGTGAAGTCACTCCTTCTCAAGTTGAAATCGCTAGAAGGGCTGACCACATTTACATTGAAGAAATCAAGAAGGCTGGTATTTATGAAAAGATTTCTCAAGCTTTCGCTTGTCTGTTGCCAGTTAAATCTGTTGGTGTTATGGGTGACCAACGTACTTACGAACAAGTTATTGCTTTACGTGCCATTGAAACTTCTGACTTCATGACTGCTGATTGGTATGAGTTTGATGCCGCTTTCCTCAAGACTGTTTCTAGAAGAATTGTTAACGAGGTTCCTGGTGTTGCTAGAGTCGTTTACGATGTTACCTCTAAGCCACCTGCCACCGTTGAATGGGAATAAGCTAATCATATATAAACTTTGTATAAATAAATGGGTATTTGACTAATAGGATCCCGCATGCATATATTTCTAATTGTTGCGTAATAACCTCATGACGATCGCGTTTGTATATTCACCGTCGTGTGAAATAGTCAAAAGGAAATGCTCGTTAGGGTGTCGCGCAAGATATTGATCTTCAACTATTGTTCTTTGTCCGTGACCATTCTCTGTTCTATACCATTCGTTGAATCTACACTGCTTCTGCTCCTGAGGCAACAGGCTTTTGTACAATGCTTCTTTGGCCGCCCAGCTTGAGGCGAGATACTGAGTCTTTTGTTCAACATTCTCCAATAGTTGCAATTTCACAAGTTCACGAGTCGGATGGAGTACCCTTCGAGCAAACCTATTTAATCTATGGGACTCTACAAGACTCCTTATTCTGGATGTTTTTAAGATATCATTCCCAATTCCAAGTACAGTCATTGCAAGTAATGAATGAACCAGTATAAACGAAGCGATTTCCGAAATTTTTGAATTATCGGCTGATCGGCAAACCGAGTCCGATGTATTGTGCGGAGCCGCATCTTCTCGATAGATTATTTAGGGAGTATCGAATATAACAAAAATTCAAGGTTCGCTGACTTTCCAAGTTGCCAGGTACTTATGGTGCATTTCAAAACACTCAGAGATACTAAATATATCGTTACCCCATCGGAGGGATGTGCAGGGTTCGTTATTCCCAACTGCCTAGTTTCAAAGGTGTCTCCTCTGGCCAAGGGCTAAAACGCCAATTCTTTCTATAATGGCATTGATAGAATCCAATTGAGAGTTCTGGTCTTCAGACGAATTTTCCAATATTACAATGAAATGGTTTATTAATTTATCCTCTTATTGCCCAGGGGACCTGTCAAAAGGATCCGTTAACGTCGGACAAATGTCGGGGTTATGGCCGATGACTGCAGTTAGTCATCTCTGTGATATCTCCAAGCCGAGGAGTTTTTTTTTTTTTTTTTTTTTTTTCAACGTCTTGAAT
>PPJG02000005.1:210711-279800 GCA_003705695.2 Blastobotrys serpentis | reverse complement strand
CAACAGATATTGAAAATGCCAGAAACTTAATATCACAATATAAAAATGGTAACGGCCCCATGACACCTGAATTGTGGAGAGCAAAGAGGGTTCTCGATTCCGCGTTGCATCCAGACACTGGTATTCCAGTTTTACTTCCATTCCGAATGTCGTCCTATGTTTTATCAAATCTGGTCGTTACTGTAGGAATGTTAACCCCTGGATTAGGTACTGCTGGAACATTATTTTGGCAAATTATGAACCAATCGCTAAATGTCGCTGTTAATACTGCTAATGCCAACAAGTCCCATCCGTTAACCACCCAACAATTGATCCAAAACTATTTAATGGCTGTGACTGGTTCCTGTTCTGTTGCATTAGGTCTGAACGCGTTAGTTCCTAGATTGAAGAATGTCTCTGCATCAACTAAGACTGTTCTTTCACGGTTGGTTCCATTTGCAGCTGTTGCATCTGCAGGGTTGGTCAATGTATTTTTGATGCGTGGTGAAGAAATCCGAAAGGGCATTTCAGTGTTTGATAAGGACAATAGAGACTTGGGCTCATCAAAGACTGCTGCCACCTATGCTGTCGGAGAAACTGCTCTTTCAAGAGTCATCAACGCAACTCCTGTTATGGCATTGCCAGCCTTGGTGTTAGTTAGACTTCAAAAGGGTGTTTTGCGTGGTAAATCCAACTTGGCTGTTACAGCAACTAACCTTGGTTTAATCACTGTTACGTCGTTTGCTGCCCTTCCATTTGCTTTGGCAATTTTCCCACAACGACTGAAATTCCCTGTTAACAAATTGGAAGATCACTTCCATGGGGTCAAGGATAAGAATGGTAACGAGATTGACGAAGTTTGGTGTAATAGAGGTATGTAAATTATAGAATTGTTTGTTTGTGATGCAATTTGCTTGACAGCCTGGCCCCATAGCCCTGGCCTGAGTTTTTTATATTAAAAATTATTATTAGTATACATCTATTCATTTCATTTCCAATAGGTCCAATTGCCCAATTGGTCATACTTTTCACCATCGTTAATCTTGAAAAATTCATCTACCGGAATCTTTTCAATATGGGTAAATCCGACACCATCGCCTCCCAGAACTGTTTCAAAGACTTCAAATCCGTCTGGAATAGCTGCTTCAAACTTCTTTACATGCTCTGAAGTATGTTTCTCCTCATCTGCAACAATGGTAATAGCACATCCACCACCTCCTGCACCGGTCAATTTGGTGTGGCCAAGTCCAAGCTCATCAGCAGCACTCTTGACTTTTTCAAGCGAGGAGTGACTGACACCAATGGAGACTAATAATCCGTGATTGATTCGAGCTAATTCAGCTAATCTTGGTCCAATTTGGTCGTTTGCTTTCAAGATCTTATAAGCTTCTCGTGAAACCTCACCCATGGCTTGCATAATTGGTTCAGAAACAGATGGAATTCTATTCTTCAACTCGCCGACCCCAGCAACCAGCTCTGATGTACGTCTTGGAACTGCAGTATTTGTCAGGAGCAATTTCAATTTTGGGAACTCAAGAACCTCAACAATTTTGGGCTCTCTTTGGAAATAAACTGCACCTCCTCTTGTGGCCACAGCATTATCAATTCCAGATGGATTACCGTGAATGCATCGTTCCCCTAAAAAGGACCAAGCATTGATCAAATCGGCGGCATCACTACGATCTCCATGTCCGGCAGCCTTCAATAACCCACCAGCCAAACAAACTGATAAAGAAGCTGAGGAACCAAGGCCCGCTCCAATTGGAAGAACCGACTTGGCCGCATATGTATATGCAGGTGTAGATTCAGAGCACATAGAACAATATAAGTACAAGAATGCGAAAGCTGCGGCATGTTGAAAGGTATTATCAATGCCTTCCAAGTGAGGTTTTAAGTTTTCAACCAACGACTCATCTAATTTATCAGAAACGGCCGAAATGTCATCACTGTTCTCGGAATACGGTAGATCAGAAACCTTCCAGCTTTTTTCAAGCTTCGTGTCAGGAAAATTCAAAGTGATATATCCTTCTTCTTTCGGATCGGTCACCAATAAATATGTTTTCAATGACACAGCAGCTGCAATTGCAGGATGTCCGTGTACAACTGAATGCTCGCCAAATAAAATCACCTTTCCAGGTGCCGAAACAATATATGAATTATCCATCTTTGATGCTCCTAGGTTGTTTCGAAAGTCGTGTTAATAAATCGAAAAATCTCCTAACCCATGATCCTGTTGAAATTTCGGACCGGTGCGGCTCCTGCGGAATTTTTTTTTTTTTTTTTTTTATTTTTCACATCTTGAAATTTTATCACTTTTGAAAACCTGACATTTGAATTACCATCCCAATGAGTGATAACAAGAGACAAATCCAGGTCCATCTGGTGACACGAGATGAATCACTCAAGGTCCCAGAAAGTGCATTCTATATCCCAGTGAGTCTTAAGAGATACGGGCTCTCTGAGATTGTCAATCAATTGCTTGATAGAGAAAAACCAATTCCATTCGACTTCCTTATAGACGGTGAATTATTGCGTTCGTCCTTGGACGATTATCTTACTTCAAAGGGTCTTTCAACTGAAACAACATTAACCTTAGAATACACAAGATCAATCCTTCCACCTTCCTTTTTGGCTTCTTTTGCTCATGAAGATTGGGTATCGGCGGTTGAAGTTTCTCGGGGCCCTAACAACCCAATTGCATCTGGTTCATATGACGGTATTGTCAGAATATGGAATAAATCTGGCCAGGTCACAGATCAATTGGTTGGTCACAATGCTGCGGTAAAGTCGGTCGCTTGGATTGACGGTGCAAAGAGACTGGTTTCAGCCGGCGCTGATAGAAACCTCTGCCTATGGAAAACTGATGACAAGAAAAACACAATCAATGCTTTACTAACTGGACACACGGCATCTGTTGACGATGTTGCCGTTCGAGATTCCCACATTGTGTCCGCATCGGCTGATAAGACACTCAAGTTATGGTCTAGTGACTATAAGAAGCTTCCAGAACTCTCCGAAGAAGACTTGGAACAGCTCAAATCAACTGCTTCCAAGAAGCGTCGAAAATTAGCTTCTGCTGCTCTTCCTAGTGCTAGAAAGAGAACTGCTCTGGACACTTTAACCGGTCATACTGCTCCAGTCACCGGGGTCACTTTCCACCCTCAAGATAATAATGTTGTTTATTCTACTTCACAAGATCATACCGTTAGAACTTGGGATTTGACAACTGGATCCCAGGTTCAATCTCGATCCACTACATTCCCAATTCTCTCTATCACCACGCTTAGTGAGAAGGGTTTGGTGGCCGTTGGTTCATCTGCTAGACATATCACTTTGATTGACCCAAGAGATAAATACTCTACCCAATCTACTCAACTGTTCGGCCACAGCAATTTTGTTGTCTCGCTTGTGCCATCCCCTGAAAACTCATATATGTTATTATCGGGTTCTCATGACGGTACTTCGAGGATATGGGATATTCGTGCTAACAAGAGTATTTATTCAATTGCCAGAGAATCTGGTGAAAAACCAACAAGTGTTTATGACGTTGATTGGGAAAAGGATGTTGGCATAGTCTCAGTTGGTAAAGACAAGAAATTGCAAATCAATGAAGCTGGTTTTGCCCGTACTACATAATATATATATATAGTCCTAATTCATGTTTCCCAAAAAAAAAAAACACTTCTCAAGATTCGTAAATTTGAAATTTAATTTTATTAAGACAGCTTATCGTTATATAAATTATTACAATGGTATTACACACATATTATTAAAGCATTTACTCGACAGTGACGGACTTGGCAAGGTTTCTTGGGAAATCGACATCAATTCCCTTCTTAACAGCGAGCCAGTAAGACATCAATTGAAGAGGAATGACGTTAAGAAGACCTTGAAGACAGTCAACGGTCTCTGGAACAACCAAATGCTTGTAATCAGTAAACTTGGATGGGTCGTTGCAGATGACAATTGGGTGACCAGAACGAGCGGCAACTTGGTTGACAGCAGACATGACCTTAGGGAAAAGGGAGTCATTAGTAGCCATACAGATGATTGGAAGGTTTTCATCAACGAGGGCCAAAACACCGTGCTTCAATTCACCAGCAAGGACGCCTTCAGAATGCATGTAGGAGATTTCTTTGATCTTGAGAGCACCTTCGAGGGCAGTGGCGTGTTGGTAACCTCTACCAAGCAACAAGAGGGATTTTTGGTCAGCCAAGTATTCGTCACACATTTCACGGATGGTGTCGTTGAGGTCAAGAACAGACTTGATTTGGCCAGAAATACGACCAAGACCTTGGATGATCTCGTTACGACGTTCGGTTTGAGAAATACGGTCATCAGCAAGAGACAAGGCCATCATCACAAGGGCAATGTATTGAGAGGTGTAAGCCTTGGTAGAAGCGACACCGATTTCTGGACCAGCGTTGATGTGGACACCACAGTGGGTTTGTCTGGAGATGGAGGAACCAACGGAGTTGACAATACCAACGGTCAAGGCACCTCTTTCGAGACAGTATTGAAGAGCCAAGATGGAGTCGGCAGTTTCACCAGATTGGGAGACGAAAACACAGGTGTCATCTCTGAAGACTGGAGATCGTCTGTCAAGGAAGTCAGAGGCAAGTTCGACCACGACTGGAAGTTCAGTCAATTCTTCGAAGATGGATCTGGTGGCGAGACAAGAGTGGTAAGAGGTACCACAGGCGATCATGATGAGACGTCTGCAACGACGAATGGAAGTGAGGAAGGACTTCAAGCCACCCAACATGATCTTGTTGTTTTCGAAATCAACTCTACCACGCATGGTGTTGATGACGGAATCTGGTTGTTCAAAAATTTCCTTTTGCATGAAATGGTCGAAGGAGCCCTTCATGATTTCAGCAAGTTCCATTTCCAAGGTTTGGATGGATCTGATGGTGGAGGCGCCAGCTTCACGACGAGCTCTGTGGATGTGGACTTCACCATCGTAGATGTGAGCAATGTCGTCATCTTCCAAGAAGAGGACCTTCTTAGTGTGTTCGACCACGGCGGCAGGATCAGATGCGAGGAAGAATTCAGTTGGCATAGGAACGCCATCTTCAGACAAGAAGGCGCGGGATTGAGATTGTCTCAAATCCTTGAGGTTGTGAGTAGCGTTGTTGGATTCGTCAGAGACGCTAAGGTGTTGTTCGACAGCACCGCCTTCGGTGGTGGCAGCGTTGAGCATGTCAGGGAACTCAACGTCAACGAAGTCGACCTTGAGGTTTCTCTCGGTCTTGACACCAATAAGCAATGGAGAACCCTTCTTTGATGCAATGATTTCATTTGGATAGTGGACAGACTTGATCAAAAGACCATAGGCACCTTCCAATTCCTGGACAACCAACTTTGCCAATTGGCTGAAATCCAAGTTTGCGGACTTGTTAGAATCGTAGATGAACTTGACCAATTTGGCAATGGTTTCAGTGTCAGTTTCGGATTCAAACTTGAATCCCTTGGTTTCCAACAAATGACGGATTTCCTTGTAGTTAGTGATGATACCGTTATGAACAACTGTGAATTCGTTCTTAACATCTGATCGTTGTGGGTGGCAGTTGGTGGTCATTGGTTGACCGTGAGTAGCCCAACGGGTGTGGGCAATACCAGCATGGACTTCGAATTCCTTATCCTTGTTTGGCTTGGATTCTTCAATCAACTTTCTGAGAGCGGCAACCTTGCCAACTTCTCTGTAAATGTCAACTTGCTTCTCAGCGTCACCGTCAACCGCAATACCTGCAGAATCGTAGCCACGGTATTCTTGTCTTTGAAGCCCTTCTAAAAGAGTGTTAAGGATTTCACCTCGGCTTTGAGGCACAAGGTAGTTGATGTAACCGAAAATTCCGCTATAACAGTTAGCCACCGTTCTTCAAACGTCCTAGAAACTCTCAAGCCATTACTTACCACATTTCTAGATAAATACAATGATAGAAGTTACGAAAAAAAGTGTAAAGTGAAACGGATTAGTGGGGAAGGGAGAAAAAAAAGAGAGGAAGAAAAAAAAAAAAAAATTCAAAACCACGTATGTCTCGCTTTATTTATATATACCCAGATCTTCCTATGCGTTTGTAAACAACACATACATAATATCAACCTAAATCGGTGGATGCGTGCGGCTCAATTTATTGTTTCAGAAAAAACAAAACAAAAAATATTTTTGTTGCGCGGCGGGGCGGCCCAGCTAAAAATAGGCCACGGTTTCCCCCCTGAGCTGCCCAATGGACTCATTGGATCGAGATGATCCGGCAATGACCGGAATATTATTTTCCATTTGTCGACATCACCATGCATCTGCTGCGCCGAAGGGCCACTTTGCCTCACCGTGGACTGTGTATACTATTTTAGCATCCTTATCTGGGAGCTATACTTAGAACTTCATTCTGTGGCTCAGGTTTGAGTGTCCGCATATCCCTCCCTCAATGCCTGCTGTAATGCAGAAGAGTCGAATACTGAGGGGTCCACGGCGCTGGTTTCAGGATCTTGAGTTTGCAAATTGATCGTTCGGGTCATCCTTAAATAAACCATTGCAGGTAAGGACTCTTCAATCCGATCGTGGTGAGTGTAAATCAAAAGTGCACAATTGCAGGTGATAAATAGCATATTAATATAAATAGCCAATGATTGACACTTACAGCAGTATTTTCTCCTGCAGTGTTGATATTTTTTCCTCGATGGCCAAGATTTAAGGTGGGATCAGTGCAAAACGGAAGTTCTTTAACCCCGCATCAACCCCACACTGAAATAATATTCTTGGAGATAATCAGATCCGTTAAATAACGGCTAAATAATATCTTGACGTAATCGGTAAACTTAATCTCTATCTGAAAGTTTATTTTACTATTTTTAGAGAAAAGAGTGCCTCCGGCGGCTTCTTTTTTCTCCGAAAAGAAGCAAAAAGGGTAGCTCTGCGAGGCCTTGGATTATTGAATATGAAATGCATTAATTATTATTTTCTATGTTAGTATTACTATTATTATTATGATAATATGCTCAATGAAGCTTTGCCATGAAGGAGTCTCCTCTGTTTTTCCAAGGGTCGGCAGATTTGTCGTCGCTAAAAAGTTCCAAATAAGGAGAGGTTTCATAATAGGAAACCGAAGAATGCTTTTGTTGTTTGTTGTTAGATGGTTTGACTCCGGAAGATCGAGGAACAATCGTTGGAGGTGCCACCATGGATGCAGTTTGTTGGTGTCTCTTCTGACGTTTCATCTCATCAACTGCTTTCAAAGTTGCCTTGTCAAAGCCCAAGGAGTTTTCCTTGGATGTGGGATCTGGAGATGCAACATTGACTACTTGGAGCTTGGTCTTGGTTTCGTCATAACCTGGAAGCATGAAGCCTCGAGATTGTTGTGGGGTTGATGGAGAAGTCATGGCCCTGTTGGCAGTCATATTAGCAGCAGTAGTAGTAGATGGGGCGACAGAGTCGTAATTAGAGGATGAAACACTCATGGAACGAGCAACCATTGATCTTCTTCTGATGAAGGAACACTTTCGGGTGTAAATATCGTTTCCACCTGGATGATTTTCGGCAGGCATGCTTGGAGTGCGTTGGAGGGAGGCTTGTCTTGAGGATGCGCCAGTGGCAATACTGGAAAGTCTCATGGTGACTTGCCCGCCTTGTGGATAAAAGTTGGGTGGGGTGTCGGCCAACATAGACAAGGTTCGGTGGGTTGGAACTTTTGGTGGCAAGCCAGCATCAACAGAAAATGAAGGTTGATGATGGCCCTTCTTGGATCCTGGGGTTGCTGGGGATGTAGTGGTGGTGTGATCACATCCAATCACAGTGGCCCGCTTAGAGAGGTTGTGCTGATGAAGTCGAGTGGGTTTTGGAGGAGCTGATTTGGAGTTGTCCAACAAAAAGTCAAATTCCTTGCTTGGAGTGGTTGGGGATGCAGAGGATTGAACCGGCAAGCAAGGTGGGTTGAGGGTTACTGCTTCTGTGGAGACATGCTGTTGAAGCAATTCCATTGGCATGTCTGGAATACCAGGCTTTGACTTTGGAGGTGGAAGGTTTGCTGGAGGAGGAGCGAATGAAAGCTTCAATGAATCACCAGCTTCGGTCTTAGGAGCAGCAAAGCTCGTTCCGTCAAACATCACGTCACCGCCAATTTCATATTCGTCGTGCTTGTTGGATGAAAACAAGTTGGCGACGGACAATCTGTTTCTCAATTTTGGCTTTGGAGTGGAGGTTGTTGAAGTTGAGGACAATGTAGTGACGGATTTGGATCTCTTGTGGTGACGGCTCGAGTCCTTGGACATCTTCTCTGATTTCTTGCGACCGAACGATGGAGTCAACTTTGAACGCAAAGTGGACTTGCTTCGTGTAGAAACCTCGCCAAGGTCTGGACGATCGGGACGCGGCATGCCAGGGTCTGGTTGTTGATCGAGCTGCAATCGCGATCGGCGCTTTGGAATTCGAATGGGCTTCTCGTAGGAAGGTGGAGGAGAGCCTTGTGTCGAGGAAGGAGGAGATGAATATTGGTCCGAAGAGGAATCGTCGTGTAAAGAAGGTGGGGTGACGTCCGAAGCAGAAGAAGTATCCGAAGAACCAGACATCAAATCTGGGGGTGTTTCATTAATCCAAGAATTATCATTGCTGCCTTCATTGCGGGCAATAGCATTCATTCTCAGGTTCGTTCGACTCAGTTTAGCCTTCAAGTTTACCGTCTCCTGGGACTTCTTGGTAAAGAGCTTGTTCTTGTGGTACATTCTTCTCGATCGATTTGTGTTGGAAAAATGTCGCTTGTCTGATAAGGGCTGTCCGTCTCGCTGAAGCAAATAATCGTCTTCAATTTCAATGTCTTCTGGATATAGAAAACTTGTTCTGTGATCCGACGGACTGGTGGTAAATATATCTCGGTGGATGTACTTTTGAACCATAGAAGTATTCTTATGATCTGCATTATCCCGCAAGTTTCGATAGAGTTCATGCATTTGCATATTGTCTTTGTTTTGATTCACTTGGAAACGATCATCCAACTTGCTGACATCATTCATTCTTTTTCTTTCTTGGGCCTCGTAGAAGTCCAAGCTATCATCCACAATAATGCATTCATCTGATGAGGTGCTGAACCTGTTGTAATAAGATGATAATGCTGACATTGCTTTCTCTTTGTATCTGATGTTGATGATGATCTGTCTTATCGAACAATCTAGTCGTATTCCACAGACGTTTCCACAATGCTGGTACTCACTTGTTCGAACTAAAAGTTAATCTTTCTCTGCGTATGTATACAGTGACAAACAAAAAAAAAAAGTCAAAAGTTTAAAGGTTTCGGATTTATCGTATGCCTTTATATAATATTTCTCATTTATATCATTGGCTGGTTAACAGCCACTTATTTATGTCCCGCCATTATTTTTTTAATATATTAAACCGTTGGCGGGTGACGGCTGCCTATTTGGGTAAGGATTTTCATTGGTTTGCCGTTCCTACCGAGATGGGCCCTGAAAAAATTAGCTGGCATTTTCAACATCAAAATCAGAGAGGCACAGACCTGGGTGATCCCATGCGCAGAGTCAAATGTTCGTGATGATTGAGCAATGCCGTCTGCAATTGTTTGCGGCAGAGTTTACCATGGCGTAACGTTCCTGTCTGTCTCGTACCTGTTTCATCATCGCGGGGCCGTTTGAAACTGCGAACAAATGTGCAGAACTTTCATGGCCAATGTGATATCTGAATCAGTCACTTTGCTGATGAATTATGGTGTCACTGGACCAATTTGTGTTTGATATGTGGATCTAACATGATCAAATCTTTCACACGAACCACTCAGATCCTTACATCATTTTCTCGATCGGGATCCAGCCACCCGGTTTTTGTTAGGTTGCGACGACATAAAATGCTTGGTTGCTATAATCCAACATCCCTGCAACTAGTTGCATACTCCACGAAACCAATTATCGTACTTCTCGCCTTGTCCAATTTTTTCTTTCTTTACATTCTTTCAGACATGCATGCGAACTTGCGTCGTAATTTCGTGGAGAACCCTCACTTTGCCTGGTTTGAGATATACACTGTGCATATCCTGTCACCATCTGTAGATCGTTAGATCGGGGATTGATCTGTGGCTCATCTCGTGATAGATTTATGTTTACACCCGCCTGGCGGGTTTTGAGGATGGCTATGTGGCAATCAGATGGTTTTGCTTCAAACGTGATTCCCAGTTGAGGTATGGGCTTTGGTTCTGGGAATGAAACCAAGTAAACATAGAGATATTGGTATCTGCATTGTCTTTAGTTCGTATACATCTTTATATTAAAAAAAAAAAATAAAATAAAATAAAAGATATGAATTGGAATAAATTTCTTGACGGAGTGCTCTATACACATGTATTGGAAGCTAAATCAACGGCAAAGTGCCCTTAATTACCAACTGCGAGGTCTAAACGTCCGATCCCCTGAAAATCACAACAAATTAGATTCGTTTCGACCCATCCTCCTTTATCGATATACACATAAAAGTTTGAACCTGCATATCAGCTTTTCAGGTACCCGACTGTGCCTGGTGATCAATCGGCCATCTTAAATCTCAGAGCCAGCCTCCGGGCACTTGGTCACCTTGCACGCCTGCCTATTTTTGAGAAAAATAATAATTGGCAGAAAATCATGAATAAATTACTACGAGATGTGCAGACATTCCTACATATGCCTCCGACAGCTTCTTTTTTCTCCGAAAAGAAGCAAAAAAGGTAGCTCTGCGAAGCTGGCTAAATGTTTCCAGTTCTGGAAGATGTCCTTTTTTATTCCCAAATTGATAGCTGAATTGTTTTTATCAAAGTCTTATTTATCCTTCACTGATCGGACGTTTTAGCTTTGGTAGTATTGTGTTTTAGACAATTAATTAATTTGTTTCAGCAATTGAACGTTACTTGTCATTACATTCCATATTATAGACTGCAAAAATTTGAAGGAGAGAATGTCTTCGAACTTTTCAAACCCCAGCAATCTGTCAAGGTTCGATATTTCGTTCTTAATAGATGTCCCTATTTTCTTTTTGACCATTGTATAACTTTTGACAGTTTAATCAATATCGATTGATTTAATATTACGTAATAAACGAGCGGATATGACTAATCTGGGTTAGGGTTAGGCTTGGGTTAGGGTTTATTCATCGAATCTGGATTTAGATCCTGAAAAATCGAAAATCACGAATTGGTGCGGTGGCTCAATGGTAGAGCTTTCGACTCCAGTAAAAGTTGAAATCGAAGGGTTGCAGGTTCAATTCCTGTCCGTGCCAATTTCTTTTTTCATTTCCTCACGTTATATTATATATAAGTTATATATAACTGATGATTTGATGGAATATGGAGAAAGTGTTTGACCTCGTAGAGCCACCTTTTTTGCTTCTTTTCGGAGAAAAAAGAAGCCGCCGGAGGCACTCTCTTAGCCAATGAGAAAGATAGAGGGTTATTGTATGTATTAAAATGTATACACGCTTATATGCATAGAAAGTAATAAATATCAGACCGAAAATATTCGGATTAATCATTAGTATACAAATCTTTATTCAGCTTCGGGGGTCGGATAAGCAGCCGTTTTCGTTGGAACTTGTTCGACGGAATGCGGGAAGGAGTCGCTTTCATAAAACTCATCATCGTCATCCTCGTCCGCATCTTCAGAATCGTAAAATTGTTCTTCATATATAGACAAGTCATTTGTAGAAAGACTTGGCTGATGACGTCGGCGTTGGTCATTCTGAGTCGGAATGAAATCATCTTCTTCACTTTGGGGGTCCTGACCATTCCTATTAATATACAACATGGCAGATTTGGAAGTGGCATGAACATTTCCTGGGGTTGACAATGGTGATCCTGGCCAGGAGGATAGCGCTGGTCCCCATGATTGGATGAAACGGCTTCCACCCTCAGTAAGCGCATAAGAATCAACTTGGGTTCCTCTAGTGATAATAACAAACGCTAGGATGACCAACAAGACAACTGCTTGAGCCAAGCCAATTTGCTTTTGATACACCAATTCGTCTGCCAAAAGGGAGAGCCGAGAACTAAGGGCAGACACATCATGGTCACTCCTCCTCCGCTGGCTCTCCAGGTCATACACCGTCTCCATGAGAAGGTTTGAATATTGCATTTGAAACAATTCCAACTGGTCGACCACACTTTTGTTGAATTCGTTGAAGAAGAGCTCAATCCTCATGCTCTGTTTTTTTTCAATTTTCAAAAGGAGTTCCCGCAAGTTCTGGCTCTGTTCTTCGATATATTTTAATGACAACGTTGCATTGGACTCTAGCAATGACAACCGCTTCATTATTGTCTGGTAGATGGAGTCCTGGGCCTTGGGCTCGGTGGGAGTATTATGGGCCGTAGCCAATTGTGAAGTAGTTGTTGAAGTTTGATTAGTGTTAGTGATACTATTATTGTTGTTGTTGCCAGGCAGTGGCTGATTGATGTGGTGATCTTTAAGATACTCATCCCAGCTGCAGGATTCATTTAACACCAGCGGGGAGATGTTACTAGCCACAGAGACATTCGAGTAGTCAAGCAATGATGACATTGGTTTCGATATCCCTGGGTAGCTTGCGCTTGGATTTCCTTCTGTCGATGAGGTAGACTCTGGGGAAGGCTTGACAGATGATCTGGATATCTGCGAACTGTTGACGATTGCGGAGGAAGCGGCTGTTGGTTTAGATGAGGGCGTCATCATAGACGGTGACGCTGTCGATTCCGCAGACGAATCCTGAGATCGCTTTTCACTTACAGTCGCTTCTTCGGCGACAGAGGACGACGACTTCAGCTGTTGTCGTTCCTTCTCCTCCTGATACTTGTACTCATCCATCATGGTAGTCCCGTGGACTCGGATTAAAGAAAGAGGACAATAGAACTCATTCCCCCAATGGGTGAGGAACTCAACCCGGAGATATCTAGCCCAGATCAACGGGTTTTTGATATAGAAATATTGCAAATTACGCACACTGGCGGCTTCGAATTCGCCCAAATTGTGCCAGCCGTCACAACCGACAGGAAAACGGTCTGAGACAGAAATTCGAATGTGTCTGAACATGGACGAAAAGAATTCAAAGTTGGCAATAGCAACGGTATCTACCAAGATGTCCTGGCAAAGTTCTACTATAACAAACTTGTTCTGCGAGGAACATTTGTTCAGCAGATACGTGTCCTTATTCTCCGTCAGAATATTAGGAGCCCCCTTTGTGTCGCTGTTAGTTTTCATGATCGTGGCTGCACAATCGAATGATGCATAGTTGAATCGATCCTTATACAATTTTCCACCTTCATTACTTTCCCATATTCTGTTCTCCTCCAAGTTACCATTGTCGTTTTCATTACCTTCATATTCATCACTTTCGTCGCCATTTTCTACTTTTTTGTGTCTCTCACCTCCTAAGCCATCATCACTGGATTGACCCGACTGCTCTAAATTCTGTCTTCTCCATTCTTCAAACGACGGAAAGCTCGTCTCGTCAACATCCAATGTATTGACGTCTAGAATCTCCTCCGTCACAGCATCTTCACTGCGACTAGTTTGTTCCACATGAAGCTGCTCATCAAGATGACACGAATGTTCTTCGTCCAGGAGTTCCGGAATCACAAGCTGTATATCCGGAACCTGGCTAATTCCATTATTTCCGTCATCCGCCAGAACAATCATACAAAAATACAAAGCCAGAATCAAGACTCGGCTTATCATTGTCCTCTTAACTGGCTCATGTTAGTAAACAGGAAATACTCCAATTTGTGCTGCCGTTAAAACTTACTTCATCTCACACTTTCTCTGCGTGTTTCACACCATAGACCCAACAAAACTTTGTTATCAGCCAAATACCGCGTCTTTGCACGCGACCACTTTGATCAAATCAGATTTTTCAATTTACCAATTATCGAAAGACACACATTCATTGTGGAATATCAGCTCATTGAGGCTATATCTTCTATTTAACGATTTTTAATGTTTGGCTGAGCAAAGTAGTCAGTCTGGCACTGATTTTTTATGGTCGGAGAACTCAATTAAAGCTCAGAGTATGGAGTAATGGTGACCTAATGGCACATCTCCTAAGAGTTAGCATTGACACCCAGGTTTTTCTTTATTCGTTTGTACATTTACGAAAATGGACTATAATAACTTTATTATTCCATTCCATTTTCGAGGCAAAAAACGTTAACGTTAACTGTCAACGGTTCATGATCATAAAATTGAATGCGCCGCATGCGGCGTTCGGGCCGATGCGATAAATATTTGAAATTTTTGTATCACTCTATTCCATAATTGATAGAGAAATGACTGAACTAACCCCTGAAGAACGAGATAGAATAACAAGTTACAGCAGAGAAGAGCGAGGAGAGAAGCCCTTTGCATTCGGACAGCGATATTTATTGGATCAGGATGATGTGTGGAACCATAATGCATGGGACCACGTCGAATGGGGGGAAGAACAACGTCTCGAGGCAGAAGAAAAGATTTCGAAGCAGAAAGAGGTTCCTGTGAAGGATTTTGATAAACAGCTGTATATGGACAATCCGGCTAAATATTGGGACCAGTTTTACCGCAATAACAAGGAAAAATTTTTCAAAGATCGAAAGTGGCTCAAGATTGAATTTCCGTCATTATATGAAGCTACCAAGGCGGATGCCGGTCCAATGAACATTTTAGAGGTTGGTTGTGGAGCAGGTAACACGCTCTTTCCAGTGTTGTCATCCAATGAGAACCCTGGATTGAGAATCACCGGGGTGGACTTTTCACACAAGGCAGTGGAGCTCGTCAAGAACTCCGAGAGCTTTGACTCCAAGAATGCCCATGCAGCAGTGTGGGATTTGGCCGACCCTGAGGGAAAGCTCCCAGAGGGTGTCGAGGAACATTCCATGGATATTATTGTAATGATCTTCGTGTTTAGTGCATTGGCACCTGAACAGTGGGACCAGGCAGTTAGAAATTTGCAAAAGCTGCTGAAGCCTGGCGGAGAAATCCTGTTTAGAGATTATGGACGTTACGACTTGACCCAACTCAGATTCAAGGGCGGACGATTGCTGGATGAAAACTTTTACATCCGTGGGGATGGAACCAGAGTGTACTTTTTCACGGAGGAGGAATTACACCAGATCTTTGGCTCAGTTTTCAAAACTATTAAGGTGGGCACGGACAGACGACTAATGGTTAATAGACAGAAACGACTTAAGATGTATAGAATTTGGCTCCAGGCCCATTTCAAGAATAGCCAACAAGACTAGTTTTTTTTTCTTTCTTTTTTTTTTTTTTTTTACCTACTGTGCAAGAATAATTCCTTTTCGTAACTCAAACGTTCTTCATACACATCCCAATAACGACCGAACGTGCCTGTACCATCACTCTCAATAGCATCTTCTTTCGTTTCAAATTCCCAAGGTTTAGGCCCCATAATGTAGTGAATATTCTTGACTTCTTCATCATCCCACAATGCTTTGTGGATTTTTCGTAGCGGCTTCAGCGCATTATATTTGTACGACAGTGGAACCCAACGATTGCGATACAAATCAGCCAACAAATCCTGATCTGGAAACTTGTAGGTATGGGTAGTCTCCACATCCTTCAATTTCTCGTAGATTTCTTCCATTGTTGACCTATTCGGCTGCACCATAAGCAACCCACTATTCAGCTTCGCCAGCCCAGTGTTACAGGAGGGCCCGTATTCCGGTTGATCATTGATTGACTTGTAATAATGCTCGCTGAATGCACAATTCTCGGGGATCCAGTTGGCGGGATAGTTGGGCTTTTTATATGGGTTGCAGACACAGGCATGCGAAGCTGCAAAAACTGCATTCTTCTTATTAAGCGGTATTTCAAAAAGCTCGTCCATATTCTTTACCACCAGCATATCTGAATCAACCAACCCCGCTTTGTCAACATCATACATTGAAAAGACTTGTAGTTTAGTCCAACATTCGTTAAATCTAGTGTCATATTCAAAAACACAGTCCCCGCTCTGTAGATGTTCCACAGGACACTTCAGAATCCCCCTACGGTCCAACTCCTGGTGTGCCTCTGGCTCCAACTTGTTGGTATACATCACAATTAGGGGATATTTGCTTTTCACCCGTTTCAGAGAGTACCATAGTGTTAAACAACCCTCCAGATACTCCTTCTTACTCAACAGGGTGACCCATGCCCTCCTTTCATTAAACGAAGCGCTAATGGTCATATTTAATTGCAACATGCATACCAATCCTATGATTTGTAATTTATACTCTCCATGAGCAATTTCCACCAGATTCCGGGCCGCCTTCACCAAACCCGCCGTGCGGCTTCCTTCGGTCAGGAGAACGGTCCCCGAAACAAGTCGGGCTCGGAATAGATTTGCAGCTTAGCTCACAGTGGAATTAGAACAGGAGTCTAATCGAGGGAGATACTTTTTTAATGTTCGTTCGGTTTAGTTCATGTTGCTTGAGGTGACTGGTAGCTTTGTGCTCAACACCCTGTTCCAGAACTGGAGCTCTTGTAAAGAGAAATTGTTGCGACTGTCTGTACCGAACGCAACTGTGAGCTGCCCCCCACATGAAGGCATGGGCGATTGCGAACAGCTTTTGTGAATTCTTCGAACGGAGTCTCCGTAGTTGGTTCTGGAGAAATGTCTATTCCAGATTTGGTGCGCTGCCCAGATAGGTAATTATCATCAAGTTTTGGAACGAATCAATCCCACATGACGATAGGCGATGATGATTGTGTGTCCTGGGGTCACGATCCCACCATGGCTTGTTCAGAACGAGCTCCTTGTTCCAGGTTTTGGAAGGGCGCATTGCCTGGACGAAGAAATTCAGTTCCTATCAAAATTCAATCTCATGATGAGTTCCTCTGCCTTCAGTTGGCGTGTGTCCTGAAGTTTCGCTTTTACTGGGCGGCTAATTCAAAATTCATCGCCGTGTTTCCTAAGTAACCCAAGAGCACCGGTATCATCACTTCTTTTTCTACCGTCCTGCTGGTTTTGGATCGTTCGGGAGCATTCATTTTGTCGTCCTGTGCGACAATTGATACACTAGTGTGATGGTGTAGCTGCAAAGCAGGTCTGAAAAAAGCATGGAAATTTATCCAGATAGTCCTCGCTTAACGTGGTCACAACTAGTTTCGCATAAAGGCATAGCAGCATATCATTACGTCGTCTGTATCTGGACCAATTTGATTTGTGGCGGAAATCAGAACCGGTTCCCCCTTCCGAACAAGATATATAACATCCTGGAAGAGAGTGAAGCCTTTTAAGCTGTCCGGCGTTCTCAAATGTCAGCAATTACTTGTGCATAGGTTATTACTAAAAACAAGAAATGCACTCATGAATCGAGCAGGACAGTCTTTGGAATTGTTTCTTTGCGCATACAACCTGAATTCAGGGGAATTTCTTCTTGAATATGTCTCGCAGGCCACCTATGAGTATGTTACAAAGAAGTTTTTAAATCAAGCCAGTGCGGTTCTCTGACCGATTTAAGAAATGATTTATCCAAATGGACCGAGTAGGACTATTTCTGGCTTGTTATCTTGTCGTTACAATTTGAATCTTGTATCAAGGTAGGTCTTTTTGTGTTACCAAAAAGAATCTGACTTGGCCCAGATTATCTGGCCTGCAGCGAGAGAAAGGGGTCTCCAATTGGGTTGGGCACGACAAGTTCAGTTATTTTTAGCCCGTAGCCACAATCTTCAAATTCAGTGCTTATTGATCCTCTTTTTTTTTGTTCCCTTTCTTCCCATAGAAAGGTAATTTACTGTAGGGGTCAGTAGATATTTGGTAGAATGAACCTCAAATCTTTGAAATTTTTTTTACCATAATTAATAACCCAACTCGTAATTTAGAGTGTCGCTATATCTATTTTAGAGATATAAAATAAATATGTTTATATACAACGACATTTCACAAAACCCGGAACCCTGTTAGCTTTTTAATGTCCCTGAATTCAGAAAATACGGCGTCAACGCCGGCGGGCCATGTGGCTGAAAACAAACCTCACCGCCAATATTACGAAGACCCTGAATTTCTTTTTTGAAAAAGAAATTATTCCAGGTACAACCTTCCATATATAGTGAGGCTTCAGTCAGCCAAAAAAAAAAAAATTAATTAATAATAATAATACAGGAACATTGTGTTATTGCATTCTGTTATTGCAATAGACTGTCACGTCAGTTGTTTTATATCTTACATGCTAAAAATTGCCTGAATGCCACGTTTGAATCAAAATTCAAGGTTTCATTTCATCTGTCAAGTTTTCATAATTAAGAAACAGGGTCCTTCATTAAACTGGTTCCTCTCGGCTAGTAGAGCTAGGAGTATATATATATATATTAAAAGACAAGCTTATTTGAACTTGATATTTTCTACTGAACTTATAGACCCCATAATGCCAAATGTAAAAACTACCAAAGCGAAACCATCTGAGCCTCCTCCAGCATATACGCAGAACCAAACAAGTCCTTCTCCAGCTCCTCTCACGCCAGCATGTCTTAGGGAGTCGTCGACTATCACGACACCACAAATACCAGCAGCGAATGGCAATGGCGGGGCTCAAAATACCTCAGTCCAGCGCCAAAATGAGACAGGCTACCAAATACGAAATATTACTCTAATGGACGTGTTTTGTAGCTTCATGATGGTATTTTTTATATTAGCGGTATTTGTCACAACATGTATGTCGGTTGTATACGGCTGGAAAGAAGCAAAATAAAAACAGAGAATATATTCATACATACATGTACTAATAGACTATTCATCATCATCTCCCTCTAACACGGCCAGCCAACCGCCTACGAGATGTAAACTGCCAGTTACTAGCACATCAACCTGTTCATTCAACCCACGAATATGGGTTACAGCATCTTGGATGCTTTCGGTGACCTTGGTATGCGAGCTAGGCCCTTCAAATTCCGACCATTTGGCAGCAAAGATTTTCTGAACTTCTAATTTGTCTGCCGGTTGCTGACCTCCAAGAGAAGCCAATTCTGCTGAATACTTCCCAGTCGACCAGGTGACATTCGTGGTGAAAATTGCCAGATCAAAGTGGATACCCTTCTCCGCAACTTGATGATGTAATGTTTCTAAAAGTTTCTCAATATTCCGATAATCCTTGCTCTGCTGATTGAACACCAATACACGCTTGGTGCTCTTGGCTCTGGATTGATCACTAAACCATCGTCCGGCTTCAACCAAACTCTCGACAGTATGAGCCCCATCCAGGTGCCATGTGACATTACCGTCCTCGACAATTTGGCATCTTCCAGGCCAGGTGGCCTGCTCGAGGCCCTTGACAAATGTTGGCGGCAATGGGCAATCATCATTAATCTCCACCTTGGCCACGCCAGTCTTGACAAGATAATTGGCCGCCATATGGACAGCCAAGGTGGCATTTATCTTTTGGAAGGCAGCTGGTAAGCCTAATTTGATCTGGGGTATATCAGGGTGGACTTTCACCACTTGGAATGGTGCGTTTCTTTCCTCAGCACGTTCTTTCAACACCTCAAGCCCGCCCGACGGTTGCTCTACAGACAGGGCAGTCGCACTTTTCTTGTAAATCCCTCCCTTGTTCCATGCAATACTATCTATCGTATCTCCAAGAAGGTACGTGTGGTCAATCCCAAGTGATCCGACCCCGGTAGCCACTGGCGACGAAATAACATTAGTAGAATCATATTCTCCACCAATTCCAACCTCATAGATAGCTGCATCAACGTTTTCTCTCATGAACACATGGAATGATAGAATGGTCATAAATCTAAAATAATTTGGTCTAGCGCCAGGACCAAAATCAGGAAATTCGTTCAAATCAGACTTTGTCGATTCAATTTTGTCCATAACTTCAAAAGCATATTGAATGAACTTTTCCTTTGACAATGGTTCGCCATTAATTCGAATACGCTCCCGAACCGTCTTCAAGTGTGGCGACGTATAGAGGCCGATTTTCTTAATTCCGCCATCCGTGCCCAAATATTGCTTCAAAATTGATTGCAAAAACGCACAGGTAGAACCCTTGCCTTTTGTCCCAGTGACATGCATAATATTCAATCTATCAAATGCTTTCATATCCTCATAGCCAGCCCGTCGCAGCCATTCTTTTGTCTGTGGAAGTGATTGAGCCGCAGAGAGAACTGGTGATGTGGAACTCAAGACAGAATGATTGGTCTGAAGATCATTCAAAATGTCAATCGCATCCTTGTAACTGTGCTTCGTACTCATTGCTCTTTTGATAATTCGAAATGCCATTAACTCTCAAGTCGCAGGTCGCAGTTCTCCGGATTTCTTGACGGAAGAGTGACTCAAAACTCCAAACTCCCATATACAAGCCGGGTAAATGAGCGTCCCTTATCGGGGATCATCCTCGAGATTAGATAACGAATTTGGCTTCGTTTTTTTAAATGCCATAGAATGCTTTCTTTCTGGCGATTTTTCAACAGTTCCAACCTGAAATATGACTGCTCTAGTGGAAATGGCTCAAACGATAGCAATGCTTGATGGACCATAACTTTTAAACCTTTCGATCCAAGGAGTATGTGGTTGGGTGGATTGGGCATTATCGTCAAGACATTAACACCACAGTGATATGGAGGAAACCGTCAATATACATTGAATCATACAAAAGATCACCCAAAGGGGATTGCATTGGAACCACCGCTCCATGAAGTATTGGTCGAGCCACAATGTTTCTTCGCTTTGATGGAAACAGATCCGGCAAATTCTCATTCAATGCGTTCCCCAAGGTATTAGGGGACCCATTGGCATCCACGGGTTTCACCAGAGTTTGTAGAGCCCTATTAGACATGGGTATATATACCTTTATAGGGATGTGTTTGAGACTCAAGCTTGACGGCGCCAACAGCCTAGTTGTGATTGTCCAAAATTCACTAAAATTATGATCCTGTGCACTCTTCAAGAGAGTTTGAGTATCCTCTTTAGATAGGTTCATTATAGCCTTGGAATTTCCATCTCTCATATAGCAGGATTCTTTAGTTTGTTGTAGCCAGTGATCCCACATCATCTCCATGTCAGTCAATTTAAGAATGTATTCCTTCGGGTAATCTTTATTATGCAAAACCAATGTCCAGGGCAAATTGCCACTACTTGTTTCTGCATTAGTTGGATCCAGCCCAGTGAGCAAGTCATAATTCAGGCCAATTGGCCAATTCCATTTCACAGGAACACCTTCAAACTCGAACCACCATGAGTCTACCGAATCTGCTAATTTGGGCTCATTTAGCTTGCGTTTGAAATATCCCAAGGCCTGTTCCAAGTACACTGGTAAATAAGATAACCGATATGCAATCGTCTAAAAAAAAAAGTGGAAATACGTTAGGCTACCAACACGTAATATATCATGCAACATGCAACCCTTACCAGATATTCTGGACTCTCAAATTGTCTGGCCTCATTATCTGCGAGTACAATTTTTAATGGAATTGTTCCCTCCCACACTAGTTTCCGCAAATCCGTCGACATTATCACTGTGATACAGAACTGTTGTTTGGGAGGAGCAGTCAACCCATCGCATCATCAAAACACAAGCCTCCAGGAATTACACCATACAAACCTCACTGCTAATTGCTATCTAAACAGATATATATATCTATATATATCTGCAATTTATTATACATATTACAAATTACTATTAAATGATTAATTATTATCAGTTTCAAAATCTTCTGGTCGTGGAACAGGCATTCCCATCTGTCCCAAGAGTGTAGCAGCTGGACCGGTGACACCTCCCCCTGATTTGATACTTTCAAGGAGGTTAGCCAAAACTTTGTAATCTGGCTCGGCACCATCTTCGGATAATACACCTGCCTTTTTCAATTCTTCTTCCATGGCTGTCAACTCGTCGTCATCAACGACGGCTTCGTCAGCCTCTGATTCGGGTGCCGCATGACTCTCCGACGACGGTTGAGGCTTATCTTGGACACCTGCTCTATACCCTTCAATTTCCTCTGGAGAAAGCTTGAGTGCCTCTTTAAGGAAAAACTCAAGAAAATCGTCTTCATCTATCTTGGGGTCATCCGGCCCGAAGAGCTGTTCTTCACCATCCTCGTCCTCGTCATCCGAAGAGCTTGAAGAAGAACTGTCCCCTTCTTCATAATAATTGATTCCATCCATTCCAGCCGATTCATCGTCCATAAAACTTTGTACTTTTTTCAGCATATCTTCTACCCGAGCTGAAATTTTCTCCTCTGTATCGTACTTCTCCTCTTCTGGCGGGTTTAGATATGCGTCCATCCATTTATCAGAATCAACGGTTTGGTCCCATTCAGAAACTTCTTTATCGCTCGGCAATCGCAATTCCCTCACACGTTTCACGAAGAGTCCTTTTTCATTTTCGAATCGTGTCGAGTCCAAGTACGGCTGCACCGCAAGATCCCGGAAATCATTGTATTTGTCCGTCCCAGGAATCTCACCCATGAAATAACCGTCTTCAGCCAAATCTTTGAGAAAGTCCTTGAAAGCTGGCTCATCGTACACGTTTTCATCGGTCAGATAGTTGCGACTAAGTGAATCAGCATAAAGCAATTCTAATGCAGCGGAAATCTTGTTGCCCAGCTTTACTTGTTCGTCTTCGCTAGGATTGGTAACATCATCAAATTTCTGGCCAAGGATGTGGGCATATTGCAATCGCGTGAACCTAATAGCACATTCCACAGGGTCGTGGGCTGGAAATATCTTTCTCCTATTCACGATTTTCTCATCTTCAATTGATCGCGAACTGAATAGTTCTAATGCAGCTGATAAATATAACGGGTATTTTTTTAATAACCCGGCAACTTTCCTGGGCAGTGTCACAAAAACCCTGTGTGTAGCATTCTCAATAGCGGCCTTTGGGTAATTTTTAATTCGGTTGAACGCTTCGCAATTCACTTTTTCGTCATGATACATGTCACCTTCCAACTTCAAATACTCAACGGCCTCACAAAATGTCGGCGCAATCTCCGCAAATTCGTAATCAGGTATTATGCAAACATTCCCTTGATTGATCCATATTCTGTTATCGGATATCTCTGGTACCAACCATTTGGGCAACACAGTGGCAGCCTCAATCAGGAGAAATTCCCCATCCGTATCCGTCACCTGAATCCAAATGTCAGAGAACTTCTCACTAAGTTTCTTCAATAAATACACAATCACCCATTCGTCTTCTAAGCATGTTCCAATGTCAGTTGTGCCATATAAACATGCCACACCACGATCAATGAAAAAGTTCAAATTAAACCCCTCTCGTTGCCAAACATAATCTCCGAATATAGGCAGTAACTCTTTTTGAGTATATTCCAATGCTTCACGCAACCTCTGACCCCCCTTTAGCGAAACCACTCTATATTGAACCACACTTTCATCCGATACCCCAAAATCTTCAGATTCCATAATATCGTGGCTATATGCTACTGCACAAAATGTTTGATCTCAACCCCCTGTGAAAAAGTTCTGTGAGAGGTTAATCGGAGAACATCTCCGATCTTGTGCCTGAAACCTCCTCCAAAAAAATCAACGTCAGTTCTAATGACCCCTATCGGCAACAGTTTTTAGGGTTATGAAAACCATAAAGATCCTGATCAGAAATGATAAATAGATACAGTTTAAGTTTGGGTAATTCCAGATAAGAATGTCTTCATTTCATCATAATTCAACAATAGGGGAGGCTAATTTGTTTCCAAAATGATCAAACTCCTTCCCTTAGCTTAATTATGTGTAGAAAAAAGCGAATAAGGGCGAGTGTGCTCTATTAGCAGTATTCTCCCCAGGAATATATAGTAAATACCCCATGTTTTACGTGTGGTGTAACATTTTTGCCATTTGCAGTATTTTTCGCTCTCTGAGAAGTCAGGAATTAATTAATCTGCAATCATCGTCGCACAGGTAATGTGCCAGAATTCCAATTTTAGTTACCATATCCTCTCGTGAAGCAAGCTATCGGATTTGTGATTAAACTCTGATGGTTCTCTTATCCACAAAATGTGTCTAAGACCACACATTCAAGAGCCCGAAACTAATGCAGGATTTCTTTGAATTCTATGTTAATATTCTCATAAGAGAAAACTGATCTAATTAAATATAAATAAGAGATATATAAAACGACAGTAGCGGTAAGATACACGCTGTCCGCTTGGTCACCGATTCCACAAATGAGATTCTCAGATTGTGATCTCTGGCGAGGAGTCTCAAAACTCGTAAACATCATATCATACTATTTATATATCAACAATTACAGGGTCTTAGACAGTAAGTAGGTCCTATCAAACACTCGTTCTCCATATGCCCTCTGTTTTCGCTCATTTAGATGTGGACCTAATTTGGTTCCTGACAATCAGTTCATTTTTTTGTTTCCCTCCCAACATTTGCCGTATATATATATCAACCCCTTATTTTCGGTGACCGAGGAAGACATAACCCTTCTGAGACCTGCAAGGAACGATGTATGGGACTCTGAGCCGGGTCAATGCACAGAATGCAAAGGCCAAAGTAAGTTGGTTGGGCGATTGTGCGGAAAGCGGATTGCTGACGGAATTAATAGCTGGCGGATAGTTACAACCAGTTGCTACGGGATATATCTAACCCAGAGCCCAAAACGGTGGGAAATTATGTGATACAAAGGCAAATCAATGAAGGTACGTTGATTGTAAACTATCTATAGTCTATTACTAACGCAATTCGTGCAGGAAGCTTCGGCAAAGTATACCTAGCCACCCATATTTTTACTCGATCCAAGGTAAGTGATTCTCAACTATGAACAAGGAAATAGTGTATAATTTCGCCTTATGTACACAGCTAACGCATATATAGGTGGTCCTCAAATCGTCTAGCAAAGACCATCCTCAACTTGTACGTGAAATCCATCACCATCGATTATTTAACCATCCGCATATTGCCAAATTATACGAAATCATAATAACCCCAAACTATGTTTGGCTGGTGTTGGAGTACTGTCCAGGAGACGAATTGTATTCTTATCTTCTATCGAAAGGAAGACTCAAATTGGACGAAGCCAAAAAGCTCTTTGCTCAGTTGTGCGGGGCGGTAGCATATGCCCATTCCAAGAACTGCACTCATAGAGACTTGAAGCTAGAGAACATTTTGTTGGATAGAAAGAATAACGTCAAGTTGTGCGATTTTGGGTTTACGCGTGAATATGAGCCAAGAACTTTACTCGATACGGTTTGTGGAACAACATGTTATATGGCCCCTGAAATGTTGCTTCATAAAAAGTACAACGGGGAATCAGTAGATGTTTGGTCCTTGGGCATCATTTTTTATACTCTGGTTCACGGTGAGATGCCTTTTGAAGAGGAGACCGAGCTAGAAAGTAAGATGAAAATTACGACCGAAGAGCCCAAATATCCTGCATCTGATATACCGCAATCAGGATTGGAACTCATGAAAGCATTGCTTTCAAAGGATCCTCGTCAAAGGCCATCGTTACAAGACATACTCTGTCATCCGTTTTTGGAGGAATACGGCCAGCCCCAGAAGGACATTTTAAATGAAAAACAGCCAAAACTATTCTCCACAAAAGCCGAGAAAAGAGTGTTGCGACATCTTCGTGCTGCTCATGTAGACTTACACGCCTTGACTGATAGTATCGTCACTGCACGCTGTGATTCCCTAGCTGGGTTCTGGGCATTATCTTTGGAAAGAGAAAAGAAAATGGAGTCTAAACGCCACAGCATTTCAATTTCCAAATATAAGAAGAAGGAAAAGATTCAGCAACAACTCAAGATCAATGCAGGTGATGCTAATAGCACCAAGAAAGATGAATTAGGGCCCACTTCTCCTAGATCACAATTTTCTCGATTTGCCTCTCCTGTTCCACGATCATCAACGGAGCAACAATCTGCACATGAGGATAGTATTCACCTGGAGCCAACAAATGACGACAATTCCACTAATCCTCCGACTATCCCAGCCTCCAATACCGCACCATCGCTGCCAGCAATAGAGACCTCTGCCGCTACTGATGAGCAGCCAAGCCCGAGTACCAAATCGTCCATGTCCACAGTCCTTTCGAAAACAAAGAAATCATTCACTAGTTCTTCTTTGGCCTCTTCCAAAAAGAGCAATCACTCATCTTTCAAGAGCATCATGTTGAAAATCCTTTTTCCTAACAAAAAATCTTCTAGAACGAATACTAACGCCCCTAATGACACTGCAAACCAAGATGCCTCTCCTCAATCGGCTGAAAACAATAATACTACCCAAAATAATCCGTCGCTCCCCAGAGCTCAGCAGTTACAAGTAGGATCTCGGCCTGATAGTATGCACCAATCTATCAGACAACGCCCTGTCTCTGAAATATCTCAGTTCTCACAGTTTTCTGTTTCCTCACAGCTCTCCTCTGCGCCTTCCCAAATATCACAAACAAGGCCACAGTACAGCCGAAGATCCACATCCTCCTCTTTCTCCTCGTTAGTTTCAAAAACCCGTCGGGAGCATTCAAAGACGTCTAGTACATCAAGTGCTTCTCTGAACTCATCCCCAAGAGGAAGCAGAAGAAACCCGTCTTCTGGTAGCCCAGTTCCAGGATTTACTGTTTCGAGACACAAACGCTCTGTTAGTGGTCCCCGAGGCAGGTTCAACGAATCAGCAGTATTTTCCTCGAGTCCATATCGAACAAGGCACTTCAGAAGACGATCGCCGTTCACGAGCTCCCGGCATTCTAGTATTACACGGAAGAATAGGGGATCCAAAGGAAGTGTTATCGAAGAAGGAGACGAGCAAGAAGAATTGGAACGAGAAGAATATGACATAGGCTATGCTGATGAAACTGAAGACGATGCTGAACGAGGTCGAACGTTTTAAAATAATTAAGTTATAATAGAGAACTCTATGCATTAATCGCACGTTGTATATCTCAATACAATTTATTTTTGTAAAATTCTAGATTATAAGTGCAGCTACGTGCAGCAACACATCACCCTAATATTTTTTATATATATTTCCATGTATCCATTTTTCTACAAATTAACCAAAGTGAGACCTGGTTGACCTGGAACAGCTTCTTGAATAAGCTTCATATGAGTTGGAACTTCAACTTCCTCACCGGTGACAACGTCCTTGCCCTTAGATCTATCTTGTTCGTCCATGAGAACAAGTTGAACTTCATCAACCTTGGTGGAGGCTGGGCACTTCTTCAAATATGGGATCAAATTCTTGACCGTGTCAACTTCATTAAAGTTCAATTCTCTGTTGAAAACGGTTTCAGGGTTTTCATCGCCAGTGGTGAGACGCGTCTTTAAGTAATTGACAAATTGCATACCACGCTTAACATCACCCAATGCGGAAACCTTCTTTTTGAATTCAGGTGTGAAGTCAAGAGTAGCACTTTCGAACTGTTGTCTAACAAGTTCAATGTATTGGTCTTGCCATGATGGGAAAGAACCAGCAATATAAACAGTCAGTCTAGATGGATTCTTTGGGTTGAATTCGGCACCCTTCTTCTTCTTTTTCATGTTAGCACCTTCAGTCTCACGAATAGATCTAGCAAGAGTTCTGATATAGGTGAGAGCTGCACTAACTGGCTTGTTGAGTGGCTTTGTGATCTCTGGATATTTGGCATTTTGAATGGTATCCTTCTTTCCTAAGATTTCAGTCCAAAGATATTCGGAGAAATGTGGAGCAATAGGAGAGAGAAGCAAGGCCTGAACTTCAATGTATCTCAAAACAAGATCCTTGCGCATACCAACAGTGTGGGCACTTGAATCTCTGTAATAATCTCTAGCAGCTTGGAAATCAAACAAACCGGTCTTCAATGCATTCTTATAGTTAGCAGCTTCATAGTGGTCCTTGGTGACCAACAACAATTCATTCATTTCATTCTCGAAAGCAACATCCAAGAAATGTTCTTCAGATGTTTCAGTTCTAAGCTTGTCAAGGTTTTGGGTGGTTTCTTCAGCCCATTCCTTGAGAGTGGTGAGACGAAGAATAGCTGCATTGGCATTGCTTTCGTCAAAGTTAGCATCTTCGAAAGAGTCACCAGCATCAGCAAGAGCAATACGGGTAGCATCGGCACCAAACTTCTTAACTGCATCTTGAAGAGTCATAAAGTTACCAGTGGACTTGGACATCTTCTCGTTGTTGAGAAGCAAGTGACCGTTAGCGCGGATACCCTTTGGCCAGAACTTCTTTGGGAACATAGCACAGTGGACGTAAATGAAGAAAGTCAAATGGTTTGGAATCAAATCCTTACCAGAAATTCTGACGTCTAATGGATAGAAGTATTCAAACTCTCTTCTCATCTTGTTAAGTTTTTCCTTTGGAATGTCACAGTCGATGTCATCCCTTCTGCAGAAGATGTAATCCCAGACTTCATCAGTCATTTGTTCTGGCTTGATGTTCAAAGTACCTGGTTCAGCACCGTAGAAATCACTGTGAAGCATGTGTGCAACGGTGTAATAAGCCATGTAGATGGTAGAATCAGAGAGAGATTCGCACAAATACTTTGGATCCCATGGCAACTTTGTACCAAGACCATATGAACGGGAGAGAGCCCAGTTTCTAAGCCAACCAAGGACATATTCGAAACCATGTCTAGTTTCGTTGGAGTAAGTGTTCATATCAGCCAAACATTCTTCGGCTTGAGCTCTCCAGGACTCTTCACCATAGTCAGTATACCATTGGTCTTCAAGAGAAACAATACATTCATCACCGGATCTGGAAATGACTTGAGATTCTGGTTCGCTATAAACGAATGCTTCACCAGACTGGACCAATTCTTGACGAATCTTGTTCTTGGCAACTTCGACCTTGTCACCTTTATATTTACCAATGATCATGGTACCTTGGAAGAAACCTGCCTTGTAAGCAATTTCCTTAGCCTTAGCAAGAGCATCCTTGTCCTTTGGAGACTTGATCTTAAGTTCCTCGACAACCTTTTGAGCAATGTTCTTGCCATAGTTTGGAGTTTCGATAATTTCAACTGGTTCATCAATAACCCATTCCTTGTCAATTCCGTAGTATTCGGATTTGTTCTTGAGGTCAAGAGTGGTGATGTAGTCATCTGGAGAATCAGATGGGACACAAGTAACTACACCAGTACCCTTCTTGGCCAAAATGGTTTCCATTGGCAAGATTCTGATTTCTGGGAAAACAGAAAGTGGGGCGTGAGCCTTAGAGCCAACAAGGAGAGATCCGTTGATTTCAACTAATGGAGTGTGTTCGCCTCTCTTTGGAGTTAACTTTTGATAACACATATTCTTGAATGCTCTTTCGGTGCAAATGTAGACCTCATCGTTACCGGCATCAAAGAGGCCGTAATCAATCTTTGGACTGACGAAACAACAAGTTTGACCGTACATAGTTTCTGGTCTAAGAGTAGCAGCAACAAAATAAACAGTCTTTCCTTCGAGGTTGACGTTCTTGATGGCTTCCTTGGCCTTGTCGGTCCATTCAAGCATCTTGATCTTAATACCAGTGTATTCTTGAGGATTGACGGCTTCACCGCTTTGTCTGTCGTGATCCATACAAGGTTGACCATCCTTTGCAGAGTAAATGGTATATCTCTCACCGAACTTGATCTTACCAAGCTCTTTGAGACGGTTCATTTGCCATCTGACAAAGTTATCGTAATATGGGTTGACATCAGTGGTGATGAATGATCTTCTCCAGTCAATTCTAGCACCGAAATCAGTACAATCTCTTTGACAGAGAGGTGGGAAATAAGTTAACCAGTAAGTAGAATCCGCGAACTTCTTAACCTCTTCTCTTGGAATACCGAGCTGCATCATAATTTCAAATTGGAACTTAGCACGGCCCTGCTTAGCAGCAGCCTTGGATTTCTTGGTGGTGAACTTGGTGACATCATCCTTGGACTTCTTTTCATCTTCCTTTTCTTCCTCATCATCTTCTGGCAAGTTTTGGTCGAAGTTTTCTCCAAATCGTTCAATTTCTCTGACAAGTTTGTCAGCACAGGCCTTGATAGGCATACCAGTACAGTGGAAACCAAGTGGGAAAAGAGCTCTCTTACCGAGCAATCTTTCATACCCAGTTGCAAATTCGACCTTGGACAAGGTGAAAGAATGGCCAGCATGCAAAACACCATTCATGTATGGATAAGCCATGGTGGAAAAGAACTTAGGGTACTTTTCACGGAGTTCATCACCATCCATGATATCAGTTTCCTCGGTAGTTGGGGCATTGACTTCGAAGACTTTATCTTGGGCCCATGTCTTTTGATATTTCTTTTCGAGATCAATCAAAGCGTCTCTCCTGGCGGTCTGTGGATCGAGATGTACGTTAATATACAATTCCTACTCTATTCAATCACGAGTTACTTACGTTTTCCAACACCAGGGTCTTTCCTTCAGCAGGTTTAGACATTTTTCACTATTTCAAAAAGGGTGTGTCTGGAGCCTTAAGGGGTGAAAAATTTTGGCGCTGACTCACGGCCCCGGTCCCCGGCCCGATTCGCTCTCACCGCCGCCACCGCCACCGCTACCGCCACACCTACGACAAAAGGCGGCAGTTATCATTTTACTGAAAAGAGCGTTCCCCGCGAGGAAGGATTGGCTCTAATTTCTACATGAAGCAGGTAATGAATTTTGCTATTTAACGTTCAAACAAGTCATCATCGGATGCATCACCTTCATTATTATTGTCGTCATCCTCTTCACTGTCGTCCCATTCGCCAGAATCGTCAGAATCATCATCTTCGGACTCTTCATCAGAATCCATTATGCCATCGTCATTCTCAATCAGTCCCTCCATGCTCAAGCTTTGCAAGGTTTCATTCTTGGCCTGAGATTGCTTGGCCACCTCGTAGTTTGCTTCAACGTTACAAGTGGTTAATCGAGATTTCAGACGAATTACAGCCTTTCTGCCGATTAAGCAGTTTTCCAAAATTACATCATCTTCGATGGTGACATTATCCATAATAACGCAGCCATTTATTCTGCACTTTTTGCCAATCACGCAATTGCTACCTATGACAGTACGCTTAACGTTTGTCTTCTCACCAACAGTGGTGTCTTCGCCAATTGCAGAGTCCCCGCCAATCGAGGCGCCACCTTTAGGCTTAGATGCGGCAGACTTTGCCATGCTTGCTTCCTTTGCGTGTTGTCTTAGGATGAACCGATTAGCTTCGACGTAGGCGGAAAGATTATTACAACGGATGAAAGTGGACTCTGGACTTAACATTCTGAAAGCGACCGTAGCCTTACTGCTACCATCCTTGGATTTATTCTGCCATGAGCGTCTGCTCAAGTCTCTGACAACACGATGCCATGGAGCCTCTAAAACGCCAGTGTCTTGATCCTCTTCCAATACCTTCCACACTTTTCTGGAGCAAAAGAAGATGGACGCTCTGAGGATTTGAGAAGAAACGACAGTATTAGGGAAATGATACAACATACGGCTTCGGATGTCAAGAACCTTCTTTCCAGATACAGATTCCTTGGTATAAAAATCGAGTAACTTGGGCTCATCGTTGCTCAGTGGAGTATGAACAAGATAGTCTGCAATCAATGACTTCTTTTCGATATTTTCCAACGTGTTCTTATAATATATCCCGGATATCAAGGTGCCTTCATTTCGAATGCGATGCTTGTCTATAAGCTCTTGGGCTGGAACATCAGTAATAAAATCACAGGGAATCACAACAAAGTCGCTGGAGATCTTGGAGGATAACGACGCAACCATTTCTCCAGTATATCTACTTTGTGTTCCAATGACCTGAATGTTTTTGAAAGTATGGTTCTTCTGGTAAATCTCCTCGACATAATATTTGAATTCGGCCAGATAATCCTCTGGAACCATAATGCTAATTCCGTTGAAATTGCCCTTTTCACACCATTCCATGGCATAGCACAGCATTGGCTGGTTCACCACGGGCAGCAAAGCCTTTGGTAACCCTGACGATCTCACACTGGAGAATGGTGACATCCTGTGTCCCTCTCCACACAGTATAACAGCGTGAAACTCCATTCTCTATCCGTATATGCTCTTCCTTTTGTCACCTTCTCTCAATGGAAAACTCAACTTCTCACCAAAAAAAAAAAATCGCGCAACGCGCATCCTTTAAAATTCAAGTACCTTCAGAAGTCAGCCGTACGGTTATTTTAGACTAGTAACAATTGCATCCATTCCAACATATAACAATGAAAAAAACAAATCCCTACACACTCTGGAGATATCGTTTTTCCATTCTTTATTATTATTATATTAAACTCTAGGAGAGTCCAAAAAAAGACATCATTGTGTGAAGCCTCTGAGAATCGAACTCTCAATATTCTCCTATGTAGGGTTAGGGGTGTGGTTAGGGTTTCAGTTTGCGGTGGGATTGTTTTTAGCGTTGGTACTTGTAGGACCATCAAACAAATAGAGGAATCGTTTACACAGTGGCGAACGAGAATCGACGCAAAATAATGTCTAACGAAGAGAGTGATCCATTGTTGGCGGCAATCAAGAATGAAGAGGGCGGAGAAAACTCTGGACAAGCCTCGGGTGGAGATCCAGAAAGAGAAAGAGCCTTAGAAGAATTCAAGAGAAAGCTGAAGGACCATCGAGAATGGGACTCCAAGCTCAAAGAGCTGAGATTGAGCATTAAGGGTCTAGACAAACAGTTCGAGAAAACCGAAGATGACATCAAGGCGCTGCAGAGTGTTGGACAAATTATTGGGGAGGTGCTGAAGCAACTCGATGAAGAACGATACATTGTCAAAGCATCGAACGGACCTCGATATATCGTTGGCTGCAGAAACTCCATTAAGAAGGAAGCACTGAAGCAAGGTGTCAGAGTCGCATTGGATATGACCACATTAACGATCATGAGAATTTTGCCTCGGGAGGTCGATCCATTGGTTTACAATATGACTACTTTCGAGCCAGGTGAATTAACATTTGGTGGTATTGGTGGTCTGAACGAACAAATTCGAGAGCTTAGAGAAGTGATTGAGTTGCCACTCAAGAATCCAGAGTTATTCATGCGTGTGGGTATTAAGCCACCAAAGGGTGTTCTGTTATACGGTCCACCGGGAACTGGTAAGACCTTATTAGCTAAAGCTGTGGCCGCCACAATTGGGGCCAACTTTATTTTCTCGCCAGCATCTGCAATTGTCGATAAATACATTGGTGAGTCGGCCCGTCTGATTCGAGAGATGTTTGGCTATGCCAAGGAACATGAGCCTTGCATCATATTTATGGATGAGGTGGATGCAATTGGAGGAAGAAGATTCAGTGAAGGTACAAGTGCTGATCGAGAAATCCAACGTACGTTGATGGAACTGTTGAATCAAATGGATGGTTTCGATTATTTGGGCAAGACTAAGATTATCATGGCCACCAACAGACCAGATACATTGGATCCGGCATTACTCCGTGCCGGTAGATTAGACCGAAAGATTGAGATCCCATTACCTAATGAAGTTGGCAGGATGGAGATTTTTAAGATTCATGCCCAGAAAGTGAAGAAGGCAGAAGATATTGATTATGAGGCGGTTGTCAAGATGAGTGACGGGTTCAATGGTGCCGATATAAGAAACGTTGTAACAGAAGCAGGATTCTTCGCCATTCGTGATGATAGAGACTATATTGTTCAAAACGATCTTATGAAGGCCGTCAGAAAGGTCTCTGAAGCCAAGAAGCTTGAAGGCAAGATAGAGTACGAAAAGTTGTAAGTCCTACATATATATATATAATATAACAAACAACCGTTTTGTTACAATTAAAAAGATCAGTCCAATTAAATTAAATAGCACAAGATTATTAAACAATTACAAAGATTTGATGATCGTGAGGAAGGAGTCCCGAATTTGGTGTGCCTGCTTGAAGTCGCTTTCCTCCCCAGCAATAGATAACGAGAGATTTGTGGCACCATGTTCGACTGTGACAAGACTGAGTGTGAATGATGAGCCCAAAGTCGGGACTGGCTGAACATAAGAAAACTCAGTAATGGTAGTAGGGTCGGCACCAGATTGGTCCTCGAGGAAGTCGATTCTTCCGAGATTGGCAATTTCAGCTGCGGACTCTCGTGGTTCTGCAACTGCAGCCTCGCAACGTTTCTTAAGGTTACCGGACTTCAATGCGTTAACCTTGTGGCCGAGTGGGTTTGGTCGAACATCCTTGAACTGATTGATGTCCTTGTCAAAGTTTTCGGCCCACGATTGGATGAACTTGCCAGGTTCTCGTTCTCTGCATGTGGAAGAGATTGTGATTGGATAGCTGTAGGGGAATTCATGATGGCCCAAAATGTCTCTGGCACGAGACGGCTTTTTGAGGTACGGACGAGCATTGAATGGCACAGAGGTGCTCAAAGTGTAATTATGGCTGTCCTGTGGGACAAATTCCAAAATTGCCTGAATAAGCGCAGCGTAGATTGCGCCGGTGAAAGTGATTCCAAGCTCGTGAGTCTTATCTGTCAATTGAGCAACTTCCTGAGGAGAGAGTTGGAACAAGATAGTTTTGGATCTTGGAGGACAGAGATGATCAGGGCCAGCCCATGGAATCGTTTGATTTTCAACATCACCAGTTGGTTTCTTTGGCACAGAAGCAGCCTTTGCCCCCGAAGGTGCGCCACCTCCGCCACCAAAGAGAGACTTAACAGTCTTTCCAAGTCCGGGAGATAGCTCAGCTAGATGCTCAATGCTCTCGGGAAGGGACAATGGGGACGATCGGATTGTGGTGCCAGAAAAGTTGGCAAATCCCTTCTTGATAGATTTCAACAATTTCTGGTGGAAGTAAACCCCGGAATAGCCATCAAATATACTGTGATCGAAAATCCAAACTATATCTTGTTGGCTCTCGCCAAGCACATATATTCTCCACAACGGCATATCCGGTTGTTCGTACAACAATGGCTCAGTGTTGTCATATAAACCATTGATGAATTCAGAGTTGTAGGACTCAGCAGGACGGAAAAAAATTATCTTTTCAAGGTCGATATGGTCCAATTTCTTCAATATTGGCTTTGAACTTTGTGCATGGAAGATGTTGGCGGTTAAAATTGGCTCAAAACTGACCAAGTCGTTCAATGCTGGATACAAGACTTCCTTTCCAACGGTTGTTGAGTATCTTGCTGCCACAGAGTTCACTGTGACCAATCTCATGTTGTTTTGAACCACATAGTATTTTTCAAGGTTCCCTAATTATAATAACCATTGTTAGCATAAGTCTGCGGGGGACGTCAAACATTCTACGCATTGGCACACAACTCACCTACTGCTCGCTCCATTTTTGATTAATTGGTAATAAGGGGATAAAAGAGGACAAAATCGGATCTTCAAACAAATATATATTACCAAAGAAAATTAGAAATGAAAATAAAAATGGTTGGTGCAACAAAACAAGAAGGAACAAAAATTGGGTTGCTTTATGTCCAGCCTCTTTCCGATCGGCATCTATTTATACCCTTTGTCAAACCCCTGCCGAAACGTCACCTCACATCTCAGGTTCCTTTTGTTTCAAATCACTGGCGCGATAGATATGCGCGTGGCTTCTAGAAAAGGAAATTCTTGTATTTTTCAGTAAGAGGCGATGGCCACCCGATTGGACTAGCAACCATATTCGATCAGAAGAGGGAATTTAAGGCGTTGAGCATACTCTCTCTAATGCTGCGACAAGTTGACGAATTTTCGTCGTCTCGAGCTACCGAAATTGACCCGCAGATGGATCCATTTTTGACTCCAATGAGATTCGCAGTGACATAGGCCCCTAGTGTGTTTACGCCCTGGGTGAAGTTGAGCTTTGTGATCGAATGAGGAGCATCTGGACAGGAAAAGTCGAATGCACCAAGGTTGGAGATTTCCAGTGTGTTAGTTCGCTCTTGCTTGGTGAAGGAATCAGATAAAAACGTTTTGATGTTGACATATCCTAACAAGCCGATAACATAGGCAATTTCGACGGGGTTGTTGGTGGCCTCGGTCACCTGACTGTGGAGGCCCTTGGCCAAGTTGTCCACGCTGGAGTCAGCGATACTTTTCATTGTCGATTTGCAGCTGAACTGATAAACGTAGTTACCACATGCGTCAGCCATGTCTGGACGATATCGTCTGGCGTTCACTGGCAGCGTGAATGCCAAATTATCTAAATCCCGTCGCTCCTCCTTTGGAACAATGTCCAGAATTGCCTGATTTAACACAGCATATATCAGAGCTGTGATTGTGAACTTGCGTTCTCGACAATACGCCAGCAGCTTAGAAGATAGCTCGCTGTCAAGTTCGAAAAACGCACTTTTCGAGCTCATTGGGACGGCTGGGGGCAACCCTGTCCAGATGTTTGTTTCGCCAAACAGCTTTTTCTTGATCATCCCCCAGCCAAAGTTGAGGGAGAATGGCCATGATGGCTTGATATCCAGTACTTCTTCTAATGGCTTAATAAATTCACTTTCTTCTTCTTTTTCTTCTGCATCGCTTTTGCCATTGTTCAATTCCCGCAAGAGTTTTTGATGGAATAGAGCTCCCGTGGTCCCATCAGCAATTGCATGATCAAACACAAATGCGAGTTCTGTGGCTTGCTCACCAATTACATAAAGTCGCCATAACGGCATGCTATCGTCGTTGTATCTGTAGCGCTCTTTAGGAATCACCAGATCGCTCAATTCCTGGCAATCCTCGATATCATCTCTATATAAAACAACATCGTCTATATCCACTTTGATCCTTTTGAAGTAAGGCTTTTTGGTACCACTACCAAACACGTTGCATCCTAAAAATGCTTCTTTCCGAACAAGCCGTCCCAGAGCGCTTTTCAGTTTGGCCTCGTCTATCTTTTCGTTGTAGGTGCCCGAGACGAATATGACTGAACACATATCCAACTCATTCCGAAACACCGAGTAGGCCTCCAACACTCCTGAGGGTTTTGTTAGCTTCTCTTACGACATTGGGCGGGTATATGAACTCTGTAACTTACCACATTCTCTTGTCATGTTGTAAGTAGCTATGTAATGGGTCGTATGCAACTAGTATGCGTCTCCAGTTCATCTTATATAGATGCTGCCAATGACAAGGCAGCCGCATCGGCCCGAGCAAACATGTGGCGTGTGATTCCCGGCCCAAGATAAGGGCGCCGCAGTGCCTCCGGCGTAGACCTCGAGGTTTTGGCGATTTCCAAAAGCTCCCGCTCCCCGCGCGCACTTACGCGGGGATCTTTTGGGATCTTTTTGTTAACGGAATCAAAATGACGGGGAGCCCCTACAAAAGAGTTCCCAACCGAACGCGTATGGCAGGATATCATAAAGTCATACCCCTATTGTATCAATAAATTCGGGTATAACAACTATGTCCTTTAAGGAACAATTGGTTGTAAAATAATAAAATTTTTTGATAAGTGAATTACTTCAAATTCGTTGTCGTGTAATTATAAGCTATAAATACGGACCAAACAACTGTTAATTAATATAAACTGGCCGATATAGATGTACAAAAATAGCATTTTACTTAATACTAATCGGCCAGAATATCGAGGAGGTCTTCAATTTGCTCAACTTTCGCATCAATATACGCACCCTTATGTTGGTGGAAAAAATCTGATGATTCCCTGTAGTCTGACGTAATTCTTCGGACACTTGGTGGGTCCGGGAACCGTTGAGATAATGCTGACTCCACGAAGTCACAATGCGTTGCCTCGTCCTCATCAAAACGGATCGTCTCCTCTTGGCTGGGCTGTGGTGTTGCATCTTTTCCCGCACAATATTTTACGATGAAGTTATCTTGGAGCTCTTTCAAAACCTGTCCTTGTATTTCATTCGAATCATCTGGTTGTTTGATTGATCTCACCATAGCGATTTGGGTCACCGTTTCTGAATTCATAGCAGTTCTTCTGCCAGAACAAGTATACCTCATTCTACTGAAGAATCTTTCAACGTCAGAATTACTTGGGGGTAGTGACAAAACACATTTGGCGACTTTCGCCAGATGTGGGTATTTTGGTTCATTTTCTACCCAGAAATCCATAGTATGCGCGTAAATATCTTGTTCTATCTTCTTGTATTCGGTCATGTGTTCTTCAATATTTTTCTTTGAATAGGTCTGACGCGGAACATCGAATTCTTTGCTGGAAACATGATTGATGTATCTCCTACATTCATCCTCGAACATACTATTAGTGAACTCAGTTGTTCTAGTTACTCTAGGCTGAGATGGCGAATAATCAAGAGGACAAGGTGGAGAACTTCCGTCAATAAATGAGTCAGGAGAAGAAGTACCTGGATGATGATCCTCATTATCTTCAACAGAATTTTCCAACCCTTCTTCTATAATATTGGAATTGGATTCCCCATCCTCATTGTTCTCACTTAAGTTTCTATAAAGAAATTCCGCCAATATTTCTTCTGTGGAACCGGTATGGGAGGACCAAGTTGAACAGTCAATGGCCCTGGACATATCTTTATCATGCACTAGCGTATAGACAGTGGAGGGGACAAACAACATGGATAGTTTGTGTTGTTTGCTTCCTAAGATAACCTTCCAGTAACTGAAGAGTTTCTTGGTGAAATCTTTTCTATAGTTGGTGAAGAACTGTGCTGTATGCGGGTTCACCCTACCAGTTCGTTCATGGCGGGAAAGGATCTTATACAAAACTGAAACATATCTCCGTTCCAAAATCTCCATGAGATAATACAAATTTACTGCCGATCGGGCATAGAACCCAGATTCTTTGCACGCAGCAACGTCGGAAAATGTCTTCAAAGGGAGGAGAAAATTTGTATATAAGGTCTCGACAAATTCCCAATAGTTTGGATCAATCGGAGATTTCTTGAGGTGTTCTGCCCTATAAGAGTCCAATGGGCCCTTTAATCTTGCTGAAATTTCGAGGAATTCAGCTACAGAAGTCCACCTAGTCTTGACATCTATTGGTATTAGTCTTGCACTTTGACCATCCTGGCGACAAGCCTGGCACCACAGGTTAAATAGCTTAGTATTTTTCCTGATATCTTGCACCGTCCTCAGCAATGACTCAAAATATCTAGTGCTATCAGTTTTCAGGGTCATTGACTTGAGGTGTGCAAGAATTTGCTCGGCTTCCAGATTAATAATGTGACACACACAGCGGGCAAAAGATTGCAAGCCCTCTGTATCGTAGCCTATCATGAATTTCTTTGGTTTGTTATTGAACATTTGGTTTGCGGCGAGGCTGTTGTTAACAGAGCAATTATCACCCATGAGAAATGAGAGTTTGGGTCCGAGTTCATAAAAGTCCAGGGTCTCTTTCAAAAGCTCACCAAGTCCTCTTGCATCAGACCGGCTCAAATAGTAGCCTCCTTGCTCAATTATTCCGTTTATGGATTCACCCTTCACACTAGGGAAATCTAGAATTGCACTTTTTCTTTTAAAGGAATCATTAATCCAATATGCTAAAATTGCAGCATGGCCGTCACGCCCTTTTTTCGTACTCCAACCATCAAAAGCAACGGACACAGAACAGACACCATCTAATTTGCTACACAAAAGTTGCGTTATAGTGTCGCTCACCCTTGCGAGAGTATTCTTGACAATCCATGCTGAAATTCCTTTTTGCTGATAACGTTGCAAAATTGGGGGCTCGTATTGTGAAAATGGCTGGTCATTGAGTACAATTCTTATAGTTTCAAAGAATTGGCGCCTTAGTTTCTCGCTATGGCATTTATTTTCGACCTCTTGAATTATCATTCTACCGTATTCATTAAGTGTTGCAGGTAAACATGAATCGCCTACAGGCTTGCTCTGTCTCTCAGACCTTACGACGGAACTATTACTTTTGAAATGCTTATCGATATGTCGAAGTGCATTGCCCCTGCCGTTATATGACAGTGTTTTACCACAAATTTTACAAAGATAGTAGTATTGATCACCAGTGTCCTAAGAGGTAAATTAGCTCAACACAATTTTGCTCGCATAGGCGACTCACATACCCCTGTAATTTTTACATTACGGTGTCTTGGTGATTCCTCAGGACCATCTAGGTGTCTAAACCAGAGATGGTCGCCTATTTTCTTCCCTATCATGATTAATGCATATTGATTCAGATGGTATGGGTCGAGACTTAAGTTTGAACCGGTGTGAGATGGGCTGTCTTGACTGAAATCATCTTCTATGTATCCTTTATTGCGTTTGTTGATTGATTCTAAGTCACTGGATCTTCGTTTGAGTGACCCAACGGAACTTGTTACAGAGTCCAGGGTATCAAATGAAGTATCATCTACATCTGTTCTAGTAGGGGAGGAATCTATTGAACTCATCGCAAAACTGATCAATGATTTGAGTGAAATATCCAGGAGAAACTAAATTTATAAACTGTGCGTATTTTTTTATGTTAAAGATGCTATACATAAATGCGCGTTGAGATAGAAGTTGGGATTATACTGAGATCTCGTTAAGGTTGGAAGTGGGGATGTGCGGAGTCTGTTTGGAGCAAGTCGTTTTGCCGTGAGATCATAAAAAAAATCGGGACCTCAGGCCGAGCTGTCGACGGATCATTGCTACTGGTTCTACATCCCGGTTGGGATTTTTTGCTCTGAGCGCCGATCCGAGAAAACTCCCAAAAATCCAAAAAAAGGCCATCGGCTCGAATTTACTCCGGCGGCTTCTTTTTTCTCCGAAAAGAAGCAAAAAAGGTAGCTCTGCGAGGCGTTGCTGGATATATATAATTGTCGTGAAACTAAACCTAATCAGGTCAATCACGTGAGAGATCAACCCATTCTAAAAAACAAGGAATTGTATAAAGTTTAGAATCAATTTCACCGGACCGATTGATTGATTGATTGATTGATTGATTCATTCAGTTGAGAATCAAGTCAGGGACAAACCGAAAACGACGTCAATTCACCGACCTGCGGAACAATGGCTACGGTCGCTAACAGACTACGAGCGACAGGTTGGGATCCAGGATGACGGGACCCCACAATGGAGTGGATGGAGGGATTTCCTGTTTGGTCCATGGGTGGGACTAGATGATTCACGATTGGCGTTAGGGCTGGGCGTGTATATAATTTCCGCCTATATCCTGAATTCAAGGGAGGAGTCAATGGCCCGATCATCTCTAATTGTGTTATCTGGCGTGTCGTTGCTGGTTGTTCGCACGATTTGGAAATACATCTACACCTATGATTTTGAACAGAACTCCATTGGCAACTTTATCAGTGATACTGTGGGCACTATCATTGAACCTCGAAACGGCGGCGCAATGGGGGCCTATCGTAAATCTGCAGCAGCATATAATCACCCGGCCAGGACCGTGATTACCCCATCACCGCAAACAGGTGGCTATGGCGGTCCCTGTGTGTTCTCCAGGGTTAGACGGAAGCTTCGGTTCACGTTAGCAGAGTTTATTAGCCGACAGTTGGGAATTCCAATGTCAGAAGGCCAGAGAAGGGTTGGACACAATAGATAGTTTAGGTAGAGACAATAAATAGTAGAACCACGGTAGCCTACGCCTGTTTATAAACAGTCATAAACTCCTGAGCAAGATGAGGTTTCAAAGACGCAAATGAACGCTTAAAGTTCTTACCACAATACCAGCAAATAAGATCAGCCTTTTTGGCGTAGTCCTCCATTGCCTTGGGGTCCATGCGCTCGTCATCTTCCTCCATGTCTGGAATCTCACTCAATTGAACAAAGAACTTTGTGGTGAAGGAAGTATAGTGAATGGCCCTCTTCAGCCGGTCCGAATACATATCTTTGGATATCACATGAATGTGGAGGTTGTTCAGAGATGGGCTCGAATGGATCCCGACCTGTATGTACTCTTCGGGATCGGGGCATCCAGTTTTTTCCTTCAATTCGATGCATGCCATTTCAATTGCCTTTTGAACATATTCAAAACACAAATTGTACGTTTTCTGGGTTAACAATGCCTGCAATGGATGCTGCACAGTAAGTGATCTGTCCCGAGGGAGCACCAAATAGTGTACCTGCGCTTTGGGGAACGCATCCTCAATAATTACAAACTGCTCATCGACAAACTTAACGCTATCTTTGTGCTTCTCTGGCGTCTCAATATAGGTCTTCAGAGCATATCGGAAGGACATTTTCTACGGATGAGCTCTCCAGCGCTTAAGTAAGGGCTAATTAAAGCTCATTCACACGCGGCGTCTATTATTCAAATATTACATGGTAGGTAACGCGAGCGAAACTAAGGTACATCACATTTCATTCTATTTAAAAAATGAGCCGCACCAACCTTGTCTTTTTTTTTTTTTTTTTTTTTTTTTTTTGACTCGACGCATTACAGTAATAATATGGAGGGTGGGGAGGCCACTCAATTTGATATCTCAAAAACAAAATGTGGAATATGCCGTCAGCGTGCGACGAGGAAAATTAAATCAAGGTAATTCTGATTGATAAGATTAGCAAGGAAGAACCCCCACTATCCGCCAGAAAAAGGAATGTAGGAGACATCTCCGCAGTTACCCTCCTCGGCTTTCGAGTTGACGACGTGGCAAGACGCGCGTAAAGAGTGAGCGGATGCGCGGAGGAACCATTTTTCAAGGTGTCAGTAGTGCCAGACAGACATACTAACCTATAAGAATATACGACGCTGAAAAATGAGTGGAGGTGAGTAGAGACAGAACAGTCAATGGGGCGAGAGATGCATCTTACTAACGAAATGCAGTGCGATTCTTGGACTTGGTGAAACCTTTCACTCCTTTCCTGCCGGAGGTGGCAGCACCTGAACGAAAGGTGCCCTTCAACCAAAAGATGATGTGGACTGCGGTGACCTTACTGATCTTCCTTGTGATGAGTGAAATTCCTCTATATGGTATTGTTTCTAGTGACTCGAGTGACCCGTTATTATGGCTGCGTATGATGTTGGCCTCTAATCGAGGTACGTTGATGGAGTTGGGTATTACGCCAATTGTGTCAAGTGGAATGGTCTTCCAATTACTCGGGGGAACTCATTTGATCGACGTTAATATGGAGGTTAAGAGTGACAGAGAGCTTTATCAAACTGCACAAAAGTTGCTTGCAGTCATTCTGTCCCTTGGTCAGGCCATTGTCTATGTGTTGACTGGTATGTACGGCGTTCCTTCCACTTTAGGAACCGGTGTTTGCCTGCTCTTGGTTTTGCAGTTGGTTTTTGCCGGCCTCATTGTCATTCTTTTGGACGAATTGCTTCAAAAGGGCTACGGTCTTGGCTCGGGTATCTCACTTTTCATTGCTACCAATATCTGCGAATCTATCTTCTGGAAGGCCTTTGCCCCAACCACCGTCAACTCTGGCCGTGGCTACGAGTTTGAAGGTGCTGTCGTTGGCATGATCCATCTTCTGTTTACCCGTAAGGACAAGACCAGAGCGCTCTACGAGGCTTTCTACCGTCAAAACCTTCCAAACATGTTCCAACTTCTCACCACCGTCGGTGTGTTTGCCTTGGTGATCTACTTGCAAGGCTTCAGAGTTGAAATCCAACTCAAGTCCACCAGAACCAGAGGCCCATACGGATCTTACCCAATTCGTCTTTTCTACACCTCCAACCTTCCTATCATGTTGCAATCAGCTCTCACCTCCAACGTGTTTATCATTTCGCAAATGATCTTCACCCGTTACCCATCGTCCATTTTGGCCAAGATTCTTGGAACCTGGGAGCCTCGTGAAGGCACTGCCCAACTCTATGCGGTTTCTGGTATCTCGTATTACATGCAACCACCTCTCAATTGGCAAGAGGCCCTAGCTGACCCAATTAAGACTGTCATTTACGTTGCATTCGTTCTTGGTGCTTGCGCCGTCTTCTCCAAGACTTGGATTGAAATCTCCGGATCGTCGCCACGAGACGTGGCCAAACAGTTCAAGGACCAGGGCCTCATCATCGCCGGAAGAAGAGAGACTTCCGTGTACAAGGAGCTCAAGCAAATCATCCCAACCGCCGCTGCATTTGGTGGGGCTACCATTGGCGCGCTTTCCGTCGCCTCTGATCTCTTAGGAACCTTGGGTTCCGGTACTGGTATCCTCTTGGCCGTTACCACCATTTATGGATATTTCGAAACTGCTGCCAAGGAAGGCGGTCTCAAGTTTTAGTAGCTAGTCTACCTACCTGAAAATAAACTATTTGCAACCCAATTGTCTTGCCCAGAAATGAAGAACCAAAAGCACTCCAAGTTTCTCCGCAGGGTGGAAATAACTGCTTTTCTCGCTTCTTTTTTCGGCAAATCACGTGTCCTACCACAATAAAAAAATCTTATTATTCCATCTATATATATATATATATATATTTATAATGTAATTTTATTGGATCGTTTACCTGGAAATGGACTACTGGCACTTCAATTGCCCTGCCGGCGGCGTTCTTTTCTAGAAAAGAACCAAAAGCACTGCAGCACAATTTTTTTTCTCCCGTAGAATTGGGCGTCGAGCTGCCTTTATGCAACCGAACTGCCGCAAAATCTGAACCGAACAACCGCAAAAAATGTCAAATCACGTGATCAAAAATGATTTTTTTTTTTTGACCGAAAGGAAATAGAAGCTTGCAGTGCTTTTGGTTCTTTTCTAGAAAAGAACGCCGCCCGCAGGGCAATTGAAGTGCCAGCAGTTTATTTTTTCCCGCGTAGTAAAATAGGTATGAACTTTATGATTAGGGGGGTAGTTTTTGTCCAAATCACGTGACCAATCAGATAAAAATTTCATTGAAAGCCAATGAGATGTTACATACTCCCTGCATACCGATCGGCTACTCGCAACGCAACATCCTTCTGCCGAGTAAATCAACAATCTGGGAACCGCGATCAGGGTCCGAGTCATATTTTTCAGCCAAAAGCAGCGTTACTGGTTCCTGTGAAGGGAAGCAAGGTCCGCAAGTGGACCCTGGAATTCCTGTGGTTTGGGGGGAATGAGTTGCGAAAGGAGAGAAAAAGAAAATTCCTTGAGACGGAAAAACCGGTGGCCGATCGCGAGGTGGGATGTAATCGTCAGAGAAACGGGAAATTGTGTCTCTCACTTTTCTTTTTGTGGGACCAAAAATTCTGCAAAGACCGCCATTGTTGTTGGCAAGAAAAAGAGTTGCTATAAATATTTTTGGCACTGCCTTTCCACCTTGTACATAAACTTGTCCTTTGCCCCTTTTTTCCTAATACCACAATTACAACTAACATGAAGTGGGGAGTCCTTAATATTCTTGTGATTTGCATGCTAATTAGCATGGCTTTGGCCCAAAAGAGTGAGTGAATTCTGCCTGCCCTTTAGTTTGGCGTTGCTATCTAAATATAATTGTATTCAACCATACTAACCTTTTTGAAAGTTGATCGTATCACCACTACAAAGAAGCCGGATCCTACTTCGTCATATCCGCCACAGTCTCCTACATTGGCTTGGTACACAACCAATGGAGTCACTACACAGCTGATTTACTCACAAAAGTTCCGAAAGAGATATACTGTTCCGGAAGTGCCAAAACAAGGCACTGTGGGCATGGGAACCATCAAGGGAACGATTGGTACTGTCAAGACGGAAAACCTCGTCACTATTACCAAAGGAGCTTCATAATCTGGTCGCCCAGAAGTTGCATTTTTATTACTACCTAACAGTCTCTTTTTTTTTTTTTTTTTTTGTTAATTAAATCGCCCCTCTCAGCATTCCTTATTCCTTTCGAGAAGCTCAAGGTTTAAGCTTAACTCTATAGAAGATTATTATTATTCTATGCATACATTTCGCCCCCTGGAACCTTCTATTCTATTTCTATAAATATATAAATTGTGTAAAGTATTCTAGCAAAAAGAAATCTCTAGTGAAGAAAAAAACGCCCCTCTTTTTTTATGGTTTAATTTTGTTGTGCAACATTTTTTTTTTGCTGTCAAAACGTGGTAAATTTGTCTTGGCATGCATGATCATCGGACGGGTCTATCGGCCGGCCGACCGAGATTGTCGGATTTTCATGATCGGCGGTTGTCTTTTCTCCGAGGAAAGCAGGGAAAAAGGTTAGCTCACAAATTTCAATTCGTGTGGAGGAGTGGGGTGGAGCGAAGTTTGTTTATGAATTATTGGCATTAGCATCATTGGCAGAGACGTACACTTGCCACGCTTCTCGGATCGTTCCGATCCAGGGGAGGAAGCTAGAGCAGAGGGCGTGGTAGTCCTGCTTAGGGTCTATATAATGTTTTGCAGAAAGTGAGAGCAGAAAGGTGCAGAGCAGTCGGACAACCCATTCAAAAGGGAATTGACGCAGGTTGTATGATACAAACTCGTGGATCAGCAGCGGCAGTTCCGAAGAGCGGTCGATTAGATCGGACGTGATGAGCGTGTGGATAAAATCGACCCATTCGTTGTTGGCCTGAACTCTGGTCAGTACCGAGCTCAGCAGATGCATCCTCGAGATTTGGTCGTCCGTGTTGTTAAGAACATGCATGTATGTGTGTTTCGTCAGCCAATTGAGCGGCTCGGTCAATGCGTTGAGCGTGTCGTAGTCCAGCACGCCAATGGCGTCGTACAGTTTGGCCAGGTCCTTATCATTCTTGGACATCGAGTCCGCCCGGGCGTGCAAACAGAGCAGCTGTTTCTTGGGCTCGACCCGATGGTCCACAAAGTCGTCGCGCGAAAACTTGTTGGACCCTTCCAGGACCTGGCTGGTCTCGTCGTCATCATAGCCCTGCTTCAATAAATAGTGTCCTAGCTTTTGGCTGGTCAGGATCTTGGTGTGCTCCACCTGGTCATATCGCTTGAGCTCATGTTCAAGCTCCTCTATCGATTGATTGCCCAGACCCGGACCGTCCTCGTTAAGCACGTGACGTAGGGCTAATCGCACCAATTGGGACGGCGTGAAGTGGTAGTAATGGATGAAATGATACAGAAACGGGTTGAGTGACACCTCGCCAATGCAGTCTCTGTCAAACAGTCTATAGAGCATATATTCGCACAACACAATCACCGCCGCATCAGTCGTGTAACTCTCAGTGACGGTCCGGTAGATCGTGGTAGCAAATTGGAATCGCTGGTTGGTCTGCGGGTCAAAGTCCATGTCGACATATTGCCCCACAACCAAGAAAGCCTCGTTTAAACTGTTGCAACGCCAGTCCCCCAGCTGAGAGATCAATAGGTCCACCAGCGCATTGGGTGTTGTCATGACAGGACGGACGGCGTGTGTTCAGTGTGGGATTAATTGGGAGGTTTATATATAAACTGATGGGGCCGGCGAGGTTACTAATTAGTCAAAAATGAAAATAAATAAAAAACTAATAATAATAAAATGGTAATGAAAAACAAAAAACAGATGAAAAATGATAGCAGTCATGGTGCGTTTCTAAATCATAATAATTCTTTAATTAAAACAATACACGTTTTTGATTTCTTTAAGAAGAAGGAGCTGGGTTAGACTTTCTCTTTCCGTTGGTCAAAGTGACGTTGACGAAACGACCTATACATTCTAGTTAGTATCTTCCTGAGTGGATTCCTTGTCTTGTTCAATAGTTCACTTACGAGTATACAAAACTCTCTTGTAAGCACGACCCTTTGGTTGCTTCTTCTTTTCTTGCTTTTCAACCTTTGGAGTTTGAGACTTGACCTTACCGGCACGAGCGAGGGATCCGTGAGCTTTACCCTATATCAACATCCTGTTAGTCACTTGGTTCGTTCAGTCGTTCCTTTATACTGCTCCAACATACCATTTTTTATCGTTGTTGTACTTTTTCTTGAATGTTCAATGGAGTACTTCCCAATCGCCACTTTGTCTCTCTGTCGGCGTCCAGCCCCGGTGGGATAGAATTTTTTCTTCCCAACAGTGACTGTTATTGTGTTTATTAGGGCTTTGCCCCAGAACTAGGGTTAGGGATTGTGCTTTGCGCCGCATGAGGCAAGTGCCCTGCCGGCGGCGTTCTTTTCTAGAAAAGAACCAAAAGCACTGGCCTCGCAGAGCTACCTTTTTTGCTTCTTTTCGGAGAAAAAAGAAGCCGCCGGAGGCATTCTTCATGGCGATGCCGAGAATCCCTTAAGCTAATTGTCTTCAGCCGCGTGATGCAAGGTAAATTCTATTACTTTGTGAGGCTGAGAGGTGCATCTCAGCAAATTAAATTATTACATTAGGCTATTTACGTAGGAAATTGTCTTAAGTCACAGATGAATAAAGCCAGTTGGAGAATGTGGTTATTGTGAGCTATCCTCAACCTCTTTCTTGCTAACGAACGCATTCCAATAGAACCAGGTATAGTGTTTTCGGGATTCCAAGAAGCTTAATCTACTCATTCCCAACGCCAATGCAGCGCCGATCTCTTTTTTTAGTTTTGCGAGTTAGCCGAGCAGGGTTAGGACTTTGTATAGATACGTATATATATGAGTTAGAACGGTCGAGAAAGCTGGATTTGGTTCCTCAATTACCTCTCTGCCTCTAAAGAATTTATCAATTTCCATGCCTGACGCTCAATTCAGTATTTATAAGTATGACCCTTCGTTAGCCGGATGCATTGTGTCCATTTTTGCGTTTGGAATCCTAACTGCTCATCAGGGGTGGATTATGTTCCAACGGAAATGTTGGTATTGGATTCCCTTTTGGTTGGGTGGGGTGTTTGAAGTAATTGGCTACATTACGAGAATTGCGTCGAGGAATCAGCCGGACAAGGTTGGGTTATATGCCATCCAAACCCTGTTCATTTTGCTTCCTCCTGCAATGTTTGCAGCTTCAATTTACATGACCCTTGGACGACTATTATTGTATTTAGATGCTGAACGTCTGTCCCCCATCAAGTCTAGGTTTATGACCAAGATATTTGTCACCGGAGACGTTTTGTCCTTTTTGCTGCAGGGAGCAGGCGGTGGATTGCAGGGAAGTGGGAGCAAATACAGAGATACTGGAAGTTGGGTTACCATTGGAGGATTGATCATCCAGCTGGTGTTCTTTGGTTGCTTTGTTTTTGTCACCAGTTTTGTTCACATCAGACTCAGGAAAAACAGATGGAGTCTTAATTTCCCAGGAAAATTTAAATGGCCGACACTTCTCTTTGCCTTGTACGGAGCATCCATTCTGATTCTCATTAGATCTGTTTTCAGAGTTATTGAATTTGCCCAGGGATATAACGGTTATACAATGTCCCATGAAGTGTTCATGTATGTCTTTGACATGATGCTAATGGTATTTTGCATGGCCATCTTTAGTGTCGTTCATCCAAGCCACGTGATGATCCGAATTAAGGATGGGAATTTTGAAATGATTGAAGATACCGATCCTTTAAACCGGGTGTACTAGTACATATTTCAATATAAGAATCGGCTGAAATTTAATCGATCTTTGGACCTATTTTGCTAAGCAGAAATGGACCAATGCTTCAGCAAGATAACAACTTCGAATAAATAACAACTGTAGTTACACACTGCATGTAAAAAATTATATAAATGGATTGACGGTTAGTGAGAATCATTGATTGATACCACAGTCCCATCAGGTATTATCCATACCCTTTATCGCAACTCCCTAGTTTGGTACTGGTGAAATTCCAATTGGTATCGGAATGATATAATATCAGGAACATAGATATTTTTCAGAAAATTGATGCGTTTGAACGGTGATAACTAAATTCACAGGAGTTCATCCCATTTTATTTCTCCTAAATTTCAATCGTTACTTACTGACACTATCTGAAAAGGAGCGTTCAGAAAATACCCATATCAATAATCTCTGGAGCCTGGACATTCCATGCTCAGTTGTTCAATGATGTAATAATACGTATAATGATAATTATTTCTAGCCATAGTCATCCCCCGCGTTCTAGATTTATCCTGGTTTCAGACGTGCGGCGGACTACTTCGGAAGCTGTCTGTGTAGCAGCGGCTTAATGGCCCATTCCCCGGATAGAGAAGCTTAGATCTGCGGCTTGAAAAGCCGCAGGAATCCATCATTTCTATCCGAGGAAAGTTATAAAAGAAGCAGAAATGGCAGGCAGTTGAATTAGAATTAGATCAATTTGAATTGAATAACTAATACTTATACTACTCCCACTATACCAAAAATGAAGGTTTTACTCGTTTTGTACGACGCAGGCTCCCACGCTTCCGATGAATCAAGACTTCTTGGTTGTACCGAGAATGAACTTGGAATTCGAAAGTGGCTAGAAGACCAAGGTCATACTTTGGTTACTACTTCCAGCAAGGAAGGTGCTGATTCCGTTCTTGACAGGGAAATTGTTGACGCCGACATTGTTATCACCACTCCATTCCACCCTGGTTACATCAACAGGGAAAGAATCGAAAAAGCTAAGAAATTGAAGCTTTGTGTTACTGCTGGTGTCGGCTCGGACCACGTTGACCTTGATGCTGCCAATGAGCACAAGATCATCGTTGCCGAAGTCACCGGATCCAATGTTGTTTCTGTTGCTGAACACGCCGTCATGACCATTTTGGTTTTGGTCAAGAACTTTGTTCCAGCTCATAACCAAATCGTTCAGGGCCAATGGGATGTCGCTGGTGTTGCAAAGGACTCTTTTGATCTTGAAAATAAGGTTGTCGCTACCGTCGGTATTGGTAGAATTGGTCAAAGAATTTTGCATCGTTTGAAGCCATTCGGTGTCAAGGAAATGTTGTACTACGACTACCAATCGTTGCCAGCTGATGTTGAAAAGGAACTTGGTGCCAGAAGAGTTGAAAGTCTTGAGGAAATGGTTGCCCAAGCTGATGTTGTGACAATCAATTGTCCATTACATGAGTCCACTAAGGGACTCTTTAACAAGGATCTCATTTCTAAGATGAAGAAGGGAGCTTGGTTGGTAAACACAGCCAGAGGCGCCATCTGTGTTAAAGAGGATGTTGCTGCTGCCCTCAAGTCTGGCCAATTGAGAGGATATGGTGGTGACGTCTGGGATGTGCAACCAGCTGCTAAGGACCATCCATGGAGATCCATGGCTAACAAGTATGGTGGTGGAAATGCCATGACACCTCATATGTCTGGTACTTGTTTGGATGCCCAAAGCAGATATGCTGAAGGTACCAAGAATATTTTGGACTCATTCTTCTCCGGCAGACACGATTACCGCCCACAAGATCTTATTGTTATCGATGGACACTATGCCACCAAGGCCTACGGACAAAGATAATTGATCCTCGGGATTAGTTTATTTTGCCACATATATATCACCAGTTTAAATATTGTATATACAATCGATTTCGTCTCTTATCAATTTGTATAGGCTTTTGGCAACTCAATTTTAATGCAAGCAAAGCAACTATCTACAAATAAAACAATAGATACAATAATAAATGATGGACTGAAATGTGAAGACCATTGAATCAAAAATGGGTAGATCGTCATCTCATTCAAATGTGGCAGTATCTTGTGGCGGTGCATGTCTCAGGTCTAAAACTAATTGAGATTGTTAATTAAAAATATGCAAAAAATTACAGAACAGCTACATGAATGAGAGTGGCCAGAGTTATTATTACGAGAACGAGGGTTAAACAGAAACAAATGAGAATTAGTCCTTTGGAAGCAGGAAATTTGCCTGTTTGCAGATAATGCTGAGTAGAAAAGTAACGGGTGAGTCCAATTAGAATGACAATCAGTCCGGTTCCTACAAATAAGGAACCCAATGCGGTGCTTAATCGTAGAATGGTTTCATTCTTTTCGTATCCATCGCTGGATGACAGGTTTAACCTAAAGAATTGCGTCAGCGCAACTCCAATGCTAGCAAACGCCAATGAGGTTCTTAGCCACGCCAAATAAGTTCGTTCATTTGCCAAATGATCCCGGGCTACAGATCCCGTATTTTGTAAATGTACACTGCTAACGTATTCCTTTAACTTTTTAGTAGTCGCCATTTAAATAAACATCGATGAGAAGAAAAGTTGTAAATATTGTGATGCCGTGCAAAAACTCCCAACTCTTCTCAACTCGATGGGTCCACATTTCCGAAAATCTGGGGTAACAACAATTTTCCCGGTGATTAGTCCCGCCCGTCATAGTTACGTATATTCAATATATTTTCAACAGACAGAACTACGTCATGATTACTTAAGAGCCGTTGAGGTAACGGGTTTGTGTCAGAATATGTCGTTCCATGTTTAATTGTGATTGTGTAAAGTGTCAAATCTTCCCAATTGAAAATTTTTTTGTTCAACGACCAACATCTATTTATCTACAAACCACCAAATGTCGGATATTGAAGATTCCCTAGATTTGTTCCAAGAACCAAAGGAGTTTTACAAACCACCTCCGGAGCCCACTTTTGAAACTTATGAGAGAATCTCAAAATGCGTGGAAGAGGGTGAACCAGATAAGATCAAGATGAGATTGGTCGGAAAATCTCCATTGTGGGGACATTTGTTATGGAACGCCGGAATTGTAACTGCCAACTACATTGATGAACATAAAGAAGAGTTTATTACTGGAAAGACTGTTTTGGAATTGGGGGCAGCAGCAGCATTGCCATCCCTGGTCGCAGCATTATCTGCAGACAACGTTGTGATCACTGATTATCCAGACCCAGACTTGATTGAAAATATCAGTGTTAATGTCGATATGCTAAGGGAATCGACACAAAAGAAGCTCAATGTGGCTCTTGAAGGGTTCATTTGGGGCAAAGATGCTACCAAATTATTAAATGCAGACGGGCAAAAGGGACGCAAATTTGATTTCATCATTTTATCGGACCTTATTTTTAATCATACTCAACATGACAGCTTGATTAAAACGTGTGACAACTGTTTGTCAGATAATGGTAAAATTTTTGTCGTGTTTTCTCACCATCGTCCGTGGCTGGCTGACAAAGATCTTGCCTTTTTCGACTTAGCAAAGGAACAGGCAAATTTTGTGTCCAAGAAGATCATAGAGGAAAAGAGACACCCAATGTTTGAGGTGGACGAGGGCCCTGCCTCTGTCAGAGCAATGGTTCACGGTTATTTAATGGAACGAGGAAGTTAATAATATAATTAATGAATCAATTCCAATACAAAGAAAGCGCAAGCTGTAGTTGATCAAGAAATTTTTGATACCATTGTTTGTGTTATATTTTTGTTTAGTACTTGTGTTTATATCTATATGAAAAAAAAAAAAAAAGAGGGGGGAAAAGAAAAGAAGAGAAGTTCGGTTAGTAGTAATCGTGGTATAGAAGGACAAGAATCAGAAGAGACCAGCTCATCTGACCTTTATCCCGTTCTCTCATAATCTTTCATCATCATTTTAAGCAAAGGCACATCCGACAACAGCGTTGTCACCGGAAGCTTGTGCCTTACAGGTAGTGCCTGCAGCGCAATCAAATGTAACCCATTTACCAAAGTTGCACATGGCAAACTTGGAACCATCACACTTGAATTGACCATCAGTACAAGAATCGGTAGAAGAAGCACCAGTATCTTGTGGTTGAGCTGCAGAGGCAGATGAAGTTGGATTATTAGAGCCACTGTTACCACCCTTATTTTGAACTTGCTTGTTGTTTCCTTGGTTCATGATACCCTTACCAGAGTTGATACAGCTGGCGAGATCTTCACCCTTCTTACCAGAACACTTTCCAGAAGCATCCTCTGGAGTGACGGTTTGCATTGGACCACCAGCAGCGGCATTAGCACCACCAGCACCACCAGCTGGTGCAGAAGAAGTAACAGCTGGTTGACCGGTGCTAGTGACAATATTGTTGGAGGTGATAGTGGTAACAATAGAGGTTTGTTGGCCACTTGCGGCGGCAGCAGAAGAACCGGCAGCAGAGGATGGAGCACCCACTGGAGCAGAGGAGGTGACTGGAGCAGAGGAAGATGGAGCAGCAGGGGAAGAACCAGCAGGAGCGGAAGATGGAGCACCAGCAGAAGATGGAGCAGCAGAAGAAGATTGGGAACCACCAGAGGAGGATGGAGCGGAAGAAGAGGAGGAGGAGTCGCCACCAGAGGAGGAGGAAGAACCACCCTTAGAAAGATAGTTCTGCATGGAACTAGCGAAAGAGCCACCATCAACTTGATTATTGAAAGCTTGGGAAGCGTCCCAGACCATTACACCACCGAAGTGGGAATCAGATTGGATTTGTGACAAGGTCTTGGAGACTTCATTTGGATCGACGTAACCAGAACCAGCAGCAGAAGAGGAGCCTGGCAAACCCAAGAACAATTTGATGTCCTTGTTGCCAGCCTTGTTTTGGGCAAAGTCCTTCCAGGTGTCGTAGTTGAAACCAGACTTTCCGACGGCACAAGGGTTGTTGTAGAATTGAATGAAGGCAAAATCGATGTCAGCAGATTGTAAAGCTTCACCGACGTTGGCATCAGGGAAAACACATTGTGGGGCAGCAGAAACATAGTATTCCTTAGAGGAGTCAGATTGGTAGTGCTCTCTGAGCTTCTTGACCATGGCGGTGTAACCCTTTTGGTTATTGTTTTCAATATCCAAATCGAACCCATCAACGACAGCGTCGTCGAAAGGACGTTGGTCGGTCTTACCACCACCGAAGGTATCCCACAACTTGTCAGCCATTGCCTCACCATCCGAATCACCACTGAATCCGTAGGACCCAGCAGCACCTCCGAGGGAAAGAAGAACCTTCTTGCCAGAGCTTTGACAGTGCTTGATGTCCTTGGCAATATCAGGACAATGGAGGAGGGTAGAACCAGGGAAGGTCTCTGAACAACCAGAGATGTCCAAGGAGAATTGGTTTGTACCAAAATTGTTCAAGAACGAAACAACATAGACGTCACCGGCAGTTTGGTCACAGTAGTCGCCCAAGGATTTTTCGGAACCAGCCGAAGCTTGACCCCAGTAAAGGACCAAGTTATCATTTGAATTTTTGTCGAAACCCGCATCGACTGCAGTAGAGAGAAGTGCTAAGCCAGTAGCACTAAGGAGACTTGTAGAGAACTTCATAATGAACGGAAGTGTTTAGATAAATAAAAGAATGAAAGTAGTAGTAGTCGTCTTTCTATAATGGTGCACAGCACTCAATAATAAGGAGAGTAGTAGTAAGTATACAAAAGGAATGTGTACGAGTGTCAAACTCTTTTTTAGGCAGTCAATGAACGTATGGGTTCCTGTTTTTTGCCGGTTTTCTTCTTTTTTTTTGTGGCCTCTTTTCTTGGTTCCCTCGTCCTCCTTTTATACTTTTTTTCTAATTCGCTCAATCCAAGGAGGTGATATTCACCATGCATCCATTATTACGGCACATTTCATGTCGATCATTCAATTGTGTCAGGGACATGTCCAACCTCCACACAGGTCGAGCTTCTCGATCTTGATCTGATCTAGCAATATTATTTAGATCTCAACTCTATTTTTTATTTTCATTTCCGCATACTTGTCATACGGTCAAAGCTCTGAGCAACCGTTAACTTGGAAACCTTGTTCGAATGGATCCGTATAATGGTCAATGCGTCATTACTTGTCTAGGAAAAATATTTCTTACCAACTAATGCGACGCGTTGGATGTGGCATGAAAACAGGTACAGAGATGTGTTGCAAAAAGCAATTATGTTCGACGCAAATGTCGATCACTCAAATAATTTCTACCCGAAACAGGAAATTGTGACACAGCACTTCGGGAAAAAAAATTGCGGGTACTAATTTAAGGGTGTGCATTAATTAGATTTCAATTTGACAGTAAAATCCAGCCATTGCAATTGTTGAATTGCAAGCTATATGCGAATTATGTTGCATCCCATGTACATGTGAACATCTCATGTGGAGCTGCATATACCACATGGGAATATTATTTTACACCTGGCACCCCCCTGAATCTCAGACTCGAATACGCGTGTGGCCGCCCGTTTCAAATGTAATATTATGTGGATGATGTAAGGGGAGAGAATAGAGGACTTTTTACCGGATTATTCACGTTCAAACTTGATATTGCACCAACTTCCAACTTGACAACTTGGGAACTGGCTGGTACTATTTGTCCCAATCGAACCTGAGCCCAACCACACAGATACATATATTAATTAAAGTCGACCAGCCCGATGTATTTTTTTTTCCAAAGTAGTTATATTAATTAATAAGATGGCTAGTTCATTGTCTATCAAATGGATCAATAAAAAAAACAAATTATAAACAGTGCAAATTTTTAAAAATCTGGCGATTTGGCGTGGTCGCCGGGGGATTTTGTGAGAAGGATCCCCAACTTTTGTCGGGACGCCGCACCGACCTGAAACGAACAACTCCTATTTCGTCATAATATTTTTTTGACAGTGTTTTTCCCCCTTAAAATAATTACCAACTCCTTTGAGGACATAACACTTGTTCCTTGCGGGAATACAAAGCAAACTTGAAAATCCAACTTCATCGTCAGACATGCCGCCCGAAGAAAAATTTTTTCGTTTTCAGAAAATCCTGCCTGTCTCGTAGGATTGCATAAATTGATTTATGCGGATGCCTCAACCCGTTGTACTGCCGAATGCAAGTATCACATTATGCAGGATGAGTCCACATGTGGTGAGACGCTCCACCAGTCTAACCTGGGCCCGGACGAATCTGTTGGAGGACAATGGGACTTGGGTTTGCTCCAATCGGCCGAAGCGTGCAAAGAATTGGTGAAATGCCGTTGTGGTTGCCTCGAGAGAGTCCGGTTGCACTGACTGCTGATCTGGTTGAGTTGGTCTGTCAAAGAGGATGTGCCCGTCTTCCGAAACAAACGTCTGGACACACACCTGACTATTGTCTGACCCCACCTGGTAACGTAGAACTTTTCTGCCACAAACATTGCCAAATTTGACGACCTCGCCGAGATTGATCGCCAGCAAAGCCCGGCTGACTCGTTCTAAACTGGATTTGAAATCTTTTTCGTTGATTCTGAGCTCGCTACAAATTTCCTGTCCAGTCAGCGTGGGATCCGAGAGATAGGCGAGAAACAATATGAATTGGGTCTGAATAGCTGGTTGGTCGAAACTACCGGTTGTGTCGAAGATGTCGTCGTCCTGAATGTATTTTTCAAAAATGTCGTTGTAAGTTTCTCTATTTATCTTCATTTTCAACAGAGTCTTCTGGACATACACCTCGTAGGGTGATGGCTCGAGGATCTTGTTCCAGACGTCGTCTATGTAGCATCTGTTCATGATATGTCGGCTCCGCGAGCTACGAGTTTTGACAAAATTTCAAAGTTTTTATTTATTTATTTTTTTTTCCCCCCCTGCGGCGCGCCGCAAAAAAGACGTTGAAAAAAATTTGTTTTAAGTGGTGGTGGCCGTTCTGTTCTGTTGCAACGACGGGAAATAAAACTGACGCCGCAGAAGCCTCGCAAAGCTACATTTTTTGCTTCTTTTCCGAGAAAAAAAGAAGCCGCCGGGGCACTCACACAAAGTCTCTGTCATTTCTCTGGGTTAGGAATATTTTGCCCTCCCTCTGCGGCGGCTTCGTGTTCTCCGGATCACGGAAAAGAAGCAAAAAGACGCAGCTCTGCGAGGCTCAGTCTGTGAACTCGTAAAATCAAATCTCCGTTCCTATGGTGAAACAGTCCGGGGCCGACTAAGGCATGGAATGATTCACTGATACTTCACTGCCGACCAATCACCAATAAGCTGATTCGATCAACTACGTATGCCCCCTTGCCCTGCACCATTGTTCTCGAGGGGCCTTCCTGATTCGGGAAAGGATCACTGACTCGTAGCGGGCGGTTTAGACAAAATTCATGTTCTACGATCACGGGGGTTTCAACCGGAGATCGGGCTTTGCTACGGCCTTACTAGTCAGACTTGGCTGAACATCTCCGGGGATGAAAAAAGTTCTATCTAATCTAATCAAGCTTGGCTCGATGAAGCATTGCAACAACAGCAAAAAGGAAAATCCGCTTCGTCTGTTTGGTCATAATCTGCTTCTGGCTATCACTTCTCGTCCCGAGTATCATTCCTCAAATTATCTGAGCTACATACACCACACCGCCTTACCCGGCATCGGTGAAAAATCGGACAAATGGCGGTGAACCTATTTTTCAGCACCGCTTACATAAGCCGTCTAATTTGTAGTAATATTACGGCCGGGTAATGTGGGGAATTGTGTCTGGTGAGAGGGCAGGGAAGACTGAGTGACGTCAAGAAGAAAGACTAAAGAAATGTGCAACAATGAGAATGACGTTGAAAAAAGCTTACCCACCAGGCCAGATGACGTCGATTTAATCAGAAAAAGTGTTAATGTCTAATTTATATGTGACGACATGCCGTCGGACGTAAAATGTATCGGTGTTCCTCAGAGCTGTAGATTCATGCGGCATTATAATAGCATCTTTCCTTATCGTCAGAATTAGGTACCCCACTGAAAATCCCCGCTCATTCCTGTGTAGATCATTTCCGGGACGGAGTTGATTCCCAAAAAGACTAAAAAGAAGTTACGCGCAGAACGAAGCGCGAGATTCTATCTTTTTTTTATATTAATAGATCCGATTACCCCAGATTTTTTTCTTTTTTATTTTCTTTTGCACACTTTTATTATTTATTTAATATTTTTTAATCTTTTGACTGCTTTACCAAGAAATACATAGGAGAAATGCCTGACGGAGCTCAAGCTTGGTGAGTACACATGCAGATTTTTTGTAAATTTTTTTTTTTTTTTTTATATTGACTGGTTGTAGGAAAATGATTCGGGCGCCTGGCGGGCAGACTGGAAGCAGAATAGCCCAAGCGTGCGACAGATGCCGTTCGAAGAAGATAAAATGTGACGGGAAGCGTCCTAGTTGCTCACAGTGTTTAAATGTGGGCTTTGAATGTAAGATATCCGACAAACTCACCCGACGAGCTTTCCCTAGAGGATATACCGAGTCGTTGGAAGATAGAGTCCGTCAACTAGAGTCAGAAAACCAGAAGTTAGTGGATTTGATGGATTTGAAGGATGAGCAGCTCGAAATGTTATCGAAGATCCAATCGAAGCAACCCTCGGCAGCAGCAGCAGCCAGTAACACAACGCCGATTAGTAATACTACCAGCACTAGCATCAACACCAGTAATACAAGCGCCACATTCGAGTCGCCGCCACCAAAGGAAGAAGAAGACGAGTTCTATCTGGTCAAGCACACAAACAAGCTCTCAGTAGATGGAACTTTTAAGGGGTCGTCGACGGGGGCCATTTTCATCGAAGCTCTCGTGGAAAAATTTTCCCAAAAGGCCCCCGGCGCCGTCTTACCCATCAGAAATGCATTTTTTCAAAATGGCAATGTTTACGGCAATACGCCCATTTCGCCCATGAGCAACAATAAGAACCATTCTTATTCGTTGCCTAATTTATTCCCCTTATCCCCTCCGCCTTCAGTCAACTCGCCGAACGGGTTCGAAGTCTCGGAACCCCCTTGTTTTAACTCTCTTAACTTATGTTCCAGATTAGTCTGCGACAAACTCATCACAACCTACTTCCAGGAATGGCATAGTGTATTCTGCATTCTCGATCAAGTTACCTTCATCGGCCAATACCAGAAAATAATGTCCGACTCGGACGAAGTGGTGGATTTTTCGGCAAACCCAATCCTCGCCGTTCAGTTGAACCTTGTCTTGCGTTTGGCCGCATTGGGATCCAAGGACCCTTCCGCCTTGAACGATATCGATGGTCTGGACGATTGGAAACCACTATTCCATTCGGCCCTCCAGACAAAGCCAGGCTTGGATACTCTCCAGGCCCTCTGCTTGGCCCTTCTATTCTCGCTCCATGTCGGTAATACTGCAGATACATGGCATTTCAGAGCAATGTCGGTAAATATGGCTTACAGACTCGGTTTGCATCGTCCTCCTTCGACTCTGCGTCATTCGGATAACTCCGAATTGACCCTTACCGAAACCCGGGATCGTATCAAACTCTTCTGGTCCGTCTACGCCCTCGATGCGGCCTCATCAGTCGCCGTGGGTTCCCCTCGACTGTGCCATGACAGCTGTATTTCAACCCCATTGCCAACTCCAGATGGCACGGACGTCACCACATGTCATTTGAGAATAATCACTTATTCCCAAATTTTGGCAGGAATCATCGACACTATTTATTCGTTTAATGAAAGCATGGACTACTACAGCTACAAGACAGTTATCAAGTATGAAGATCAGCTGGAAAGCTGGAAGAGAGATCTTGAGCCGGAGCTGAAATTTGAGTTCGCAAACGGCAACCCAGCAAATTCGTGCAAGATGAAGCCGGTTCATCAAAAGTCTCCGCTCTTCCTTATGTTGTATCATTGGGCAAGAATTCTTATCCATATGCCAGCAGTATCTCCTGTTGTGACGGATTCGTCCACCAAGGGCTCTGGTGCTACGGTGGCGATTATGCAATCCGCAAAGGTTTTTGGTCAGGTGTTCAACTATCTCAACAACAGAAAAGTTGTCACCACCCTTTTCTTCAATCCATCTTCCGTTCTTCTGCATTTGAACTCGGTTATTCTGTATTCTGCTGTTGACTATTCAAGAGGTGGAGCTTTGCTTCAAGAAGCAAAATCTATCGTGTCGACCTCGCTTGAGTACATTCATGCACAAATTCAAGCCGAGCGACCTGGGTGCCTACCACTCTCAAGTTACCAATGGTTTGAACAAGCATGCGACGTGATTTTACGAACAAAGGACTCTATGTCTAGAAATCGACGCGGTTCTCGAAAATCAGCCTCGTCTGCCTCTTCCTCAACAACAACAACAACAACAACAGCAACAATCGTCAAGTCAGAACAACCTCAAATTCAACAGCCTGTTCCACAGCAATTGTACACTCCATCCTCAACAGCCACAGACTATTCGTCTCAAAAGTCCATCAACATACCGCATACACAGCCAGATGTAGACGAGATCTTGAAATCCATGGGCTTTGGATCAGTAGTTTTGAATTCTCCTCCAACTCCACCCAACTGTTCAGTCTCTTCTATGACAACCTGCGCTCCACTGCAAACAACCTTCTCCTCTAGTCCTGATCAACATATCGATGATTATTTGGACTTCTGGAGTCCGGCAGATTATTTAAGTCTCTGCAAAGACAATACCCCAATGATGTAATTTATATATATGGAAAATTTACTATACTACATGATGTCACCATTTTGGAAATAATCGCACCAGTGTCATTCCAATTACTAACGCCAGGAACATGAAAAGTCCTGCAATGATATAAAACTTCCATCCCAATGCACTTGTCTTCTGCCATGTAGACAGTCTATTCCCTACTTTATCCATATTCCCGCTGGATTTATGCAGGGCTTCAGTAGTCGCTCTGACCACATTATTATCTTCTGCCACTTTATCCGCAAACTTCAATGCATTGTTCTTAATCGTTGACACCATATCCAGAATTTCCCCAGAAAGCGACTCCTGTGTGTTTGCCTCAACGGACAGCTTGTCGCCAAGTTCCTTTGAATGAGAGGGGGTTTGTTTTGTCGACCCTGATTTCGAATTTCCAGCTGCTGATGACTTCCTTCGATGATGCATAGTTGTCTGTGTTTGTTGCTGCTGTTCGTCAAACAGCTTTCTCTCATTGGCCTGAACTGCCCTCACCGTTTGGCCAATTCCCTGTAATCTATCATTTAAGGACTTTAGTCGAGAACGTAATGTGAATGTTTTGGGGCCAGTCTTGTCTACTGGTTCATTTTCAAGATCAAGCAGGATGCTTCGTGCCTGGTCCATGTTACTTCTGAGCTTTTCCAGCTTCAAGGATGTAATGAAAACGTCGTCATCATAGCTGGACGATATATTATTAGGACTGATCTTATTTGTAGTGCTTTCGAGCTCCACAGTCTCCTGATCAATATGCTTAAATAGTTGTAGCAGCTGGTGCTGACCTAATGACATTTTTGGTGATACCGATTATGTGTGACAGTGGAAATGTCGGTCCCAAACTTCAACCCTCCCTTGGAGTCACTTAGGTCCACTCAGGCCCACAGGTTCACAACAAAAAATCATGAATATCACTACATCTGTTTTATATAAATGTGTAACTGAATATGATTCCCAGTCCAGAATACCATATGAATTTTGGGTAATGGCTTTTTTTTTTTTTTCTGTGTGGATATAATTCCTCGGGAAACTTTCAAATCTTCCGGCCGATGATTCGAGGTTTCCTAACCAGGAGCAGGAATATAATGACAGTTTAGAGTCAAGATGATTGAATGCTATTTGGTATTATAATGAGTTCACTACTTCTCCCTTATCTCCCCTTTTCGCTATAATTGGAGAGAACTTCTTCTCCTCTACTAAATAAAGGTCAATTAGTTCTTCAAACCTCACCATTGCATTACTCTAAACAGATATCCTTGGGGAAAGTTCTTTAAATTAATCCCTAGAAGTTTATTCTGAAACTCGTGTGTAACCTTGGGCCAAAAGTGGGTAGGAACCTTTGAGTGCTGAGGATGCCAAGGTGAAGGGGCTATCTGTCTTTTCTAAAAAAAATGGACTCAATAGGCTTGTTCAGAGATTTATAGAACTATTTTTGCGCCTCTTCTCATCCAAAGGCGTTGTAAGGAAGCTATATGTCTAGAAATGGCTATGCAATTTGGTCACCTCAATAGTTTCAAGCCACTTACCTATACGTCTGGTAATTAAAATGAAATTCTATTACAATACCTTCGTCTCTATTACTAACTGGTGTAAGAGTGATGCCCTCAAGGTCGCATAGACTGAATTGGCTTAGTCAATGAAACCGAAGCTTGGACGTTAATGATATTGTACTCCTGTTGCTATTATCTTTACATCCGTGAATGCGCTCTAATAACCCACCATCTTGTTTGCCTTCTTATTCTTCTTGTTGTGCTTCTTGCTGTTTCCGGAGAATTGCTGCTTTCGTAAATGGAACGGAAGACTGGTGTGACCGCGGGAACCAGCGTCGGCAAAAAACTCATTGTCAAGCATCTCACTTTCAGGGGAAATCATATCGATAGTCTTGAGTTTGGCAGCAGGATCGTGCTGTGAAAATTTAAGATTTTCCAACTCCTTGCTCAAATCTAGAGCATTGATCTCGTCCTCCGTTAAATGGTCCACATTGTCCTTTGCCTTTATGGCTGTGAGGATCTGCTGTCTTCTAGATTCTGGAAGCGAGTTCAAGCTATAGAGTTGACTATTGAACTCATTAGGAGTGCCTTCGTATGAAGGGGGTGGCTGACAATACAGTAATCTGGAATTGACATAATCCTTCAAGACATATCTTGCAGCTCTAGCCTCATCTGGAGCGCCCTTACCTTGTCGCATGTATCCTCTGGCCCTCGCATACGCGGTCAAGAGCTCTTCAGCAGTCGGAACGCCAGTTCCACCCTCACTGATTAGCTTGGTTGGAATGCTGATACCATAGACAGCTTCGAGGAAAAATTTCGGAATTCGACGAGTGACAATCTCAACAGGCCCAGTATGTTCTCTCAATTCATCAATTGGAAGAACACCATTACAAACCAAGTCGGCCTTGGTGGATGCAAAATTAGGGAAAACTAAACCTGGACAATCACAGAGCATGACCTGCGGCGAAAGGAGGATTGTTTGGAAATGCTTGGTCTTACCAGGAGTTGCAGAAACAGACACCTTCTTGGATCCGATCAATGCGTTAATGGTAGAAGATTTACCAACATTTGGATATCCGACCAAACCAATCTGGATTCTACCTCCGGCTTCCTCACCCTTGTATAAAGGTTCGTCTGGTGCTTCATTTAGGAACAATGCTTCCAATTGGTTAACTGTTAAGATTTCAATTGGATCACTTGATTTTTCTTGTTCTTCTTTGCCCTCGTCAGTCGACTCGCCTTCTTGCTCTTGCTCTTGTTCTTGCTCTTCCAACGCGGTGGAGGCAGAGAAAAAGGCATAACGAATGTTGTTCTTCTTGAAATAGTCAGCCCAAATCTCCCGCTGTTGTTTGGTCATTAAATCTGCCTTGTTAATCAATAACAAACTTCGCTTTCGTTCATCAACTTCCTTAACGTAGTTATCCAAATCTTCGCATCTAAAGAGTAATGGGTTTCTAGCGTCTACGATTTGTACAATCAAATCACATCGATCAACAACTCTCCACAATTGTCTCCAGATTTCAATATTCCGTTCAAATGGAGTTAAAAGTAAGTCCTGATTCTCTTGCAACATGGCCAAATCCCGTCTCCAATTCAAGAAAGCATCCTTCTCTAATCTATCCAATTCATGTCTAGTCATCTCAGATGACCACTTGGGTCTTCTAGGCACCTTCAATTTGTCGCTATTTTGTTCATGCTTCTTCTTGACGTCGGCTTCTTGTTCTTGACTGAGCAAATAAGGGTTTGCCGCAGCGACAGAACTTTGTGCAGGATGGGAGATGATTCTGACTGAGGCATTTCTGTCAGATGTGAAATCAGTATCTGCTAATGCAGCAGTATTCAAAAATTCGTCAATAGCTCTTTCTTGGGTAACGGAAGACAAGTTTCCTCCTGCCGCACCCTCTATCTCAGTTGTATATCGATCTGATTCGGCTGCGTTCCTCTGTTTCTTCTTACGATCATTGACCAATGATCTACCAAGTCCAGAAACATTCTTAGCCTTAGCTCTGGCTCTAGAGCCTGGTTTTGGTCCAGTATGAGCTCCGTAATTCGGCATTATCTTTATATCTTAGTAATGTCGGATGAAATTTTCAAGCTGCTGCTTCCCAAAGGTGCGGAAAAAAAAAAAAAAAAAAAAAAAAAAAAAAAAAAAAAATTCATAATAATGGGATTCGCCTCATATCGTGCGGCGAAATTCAAGCCTAAAATCGCCCCAGAATAATTATCGTTATCTTTTGTTGATAAAAGTGCGTCCATTATATATACAGAGATGGAACTCTTCGCTTTTGATTGGTTTTGTTTGTGCTAACTCCCCCCAATTGACTCTAACGAGTAGCTGGTAGTTTGTCAGTGACAACAATGTTGCATTTGATTGATGGTGATAAATCACTGCGGCTTTCCCAGACTCACAAACATCAACATGGAGATAGAGAAGAAGGAAGTTTTATGGGTGTTTAGTGTCGGATGTAAAGCATCTGAAGAAGAAGATGGGTTGAAGAGGGTTTTCTTCCAATGTCATGGAGAGAAGGATAGTTCGGAGCTTGATGCCATTATTGTGGGGCGTGAAGAGAGGAAAAAGGGCGACGACTCGACCTCAGAGGATGACGAAATGTTCATGATCAAATTAAAAGAAAAGTTTGTGAAAAGTTTTTTGAAGGATAAAGCGCCAAGTGAAAAGGATGTAGAAGAGTGGAAGAAGATTGTGAGATATGTATTTCTCGGGATTGGGTATTTTGAAGATATCACAGTGGACGGGTTTTACGACAATGACGAGCTCACTTTGGACGTGAAGAAACGGTTCAAGAGTGATGATGGCACGGATATATATACGATTTTGGGTTCGCTTATTCTAAGAAAACGGCCAAATTATAAAATCAGTTTGGAAGACATCCTGGAAAACTCATGCAAAGTGCTAAAAGAGAAGAACAACATTTACGGCGATTTGGAAAGCGATAATGCTCAATTGAAGGCGAGAATTGAGGAATTTATAAACGAGAAGAAAGAATCAGACAACCAAATGATGGAAAGCTTTCTGCAACTTTTAAATACCAAGAAGCGAAAGATTAACGATCTCCAAAATGAGCTCGATTTTGTCAAGGATGAAGAACGGATCAAGGAAGAGCAAGCTGAGGAGGGCGTAGAGTAATAGTGGTAGGTAGGATGAAAAAGCATTGCGTCCTCCATTTTCTATTATTCAATCGCACAAAACACGCAGGGCCGGTGCATTCAGCATTGACAGAGTCAAGTATCCCCAGAAATGGTTGGGGAGATTGATGGTGGCAAATTGAAAGGGATTAGTCTTGATTTATATAATGATTTTTTTGTTTGTTTTTGTTCCTGTCTAATTATAGAAATGTGATATATCACAACTCGTTAAGCGCCCAGAGTGGCCGTCTCTAAACCACAAAAACTTGCACTTTGTTTCCGGCCACATAGAGCTATCTTCTTCTTTTACTTGAGAAGAAAAAAACCGCCAGGAGGGATAAGAGGGCATTTTGGCGTTTTCCTGTCGAAAAGAAACTGAAATCACTCTGCGTGCAAAAAATACACTGCCATTGGACACCCTTTTAGTTGATCCTGCAAATCAAACACCCTCAGTCATTAGAAATAGGATCGAATTGACCAATGGCTACAGTCTTCTTATACACAAGCTAAACTCTCAGACTATACAGCATTATATAATTACCTTCAGTCAAAATGTGGAAAAATTCAGGAGAAACATGTTTATTGCTTGACACTTTTGAGCCGCACCTGACAGGAGACATAAGGAGGGGGGAAAAAAAAAAAAAAAAAAAAAGAAAATTAGGATTTGAGGCGGCCGGCATGTAATTTTGAAAGTAATTATTTAAACGGTGCGAAGAACGAATTAGATGTAATATAAAGCCGAATAAGTTAGAGCTCTGACACCACTTGAAAAAGTAATATATGTTGACTGATTTGTAACTATTCTATACTACAGGAGATCCCGATACGCAATATGCAAGATAGAAGAACCCGTGTTTGAAAAAAAGGCTATTGTTAGTAACAAAATGGGATTAAGTTTTTTGCTTATTTGGGGGGGTAAGAGAACCCAAGAAATTAATTTTAAAATTCCGAATAAGAAAAATGCATTTTTATTTTGTTTTCCTATTGTTTGTTAAACAACTGCTATTTTTACTCTATTGTTACTTAGAAAGTAGATAGGACAGTTCAGCCATCTTATTTTTTTTTTTTTTTTTTTAGTTTTGGCGTGTGTGGGTTTGGAGTGTGTGTGATGAAATGTTTTTGTCTTTGTGTCAGAAATAAGTATTCCATATTACATTAATACAACTCTGCGCTATAGTTAGGACCTTTTTAACCAATCCTCTTTTATTATTAATTTTCATTGTTTTTTACTCTTTTACTTTTATTTTTTTTTTTGTTCTGTTTTTTACTCTTTTCATTTCTTTTGAATTTTCTCATTTCAAAGTTTAACGACTTTTTCCCTTTAATTTCAATTTCTATTCGCTTCTCTCTTTTTTAAATTTTTCTTGATATTTTATTTTTTTGTTTTGTTTTTTTCTTTTGGAGATCTCTCAAGTTCTATATTTATTTCAGCCCCCTTCTTCTCACCCACCGACCAACCCCGACTTTGAATCTTTCGCGTTGTGCTGGCTATTATCTAAAATATATTGAAACAGCAGCATTCTTTTTTTGACCTGATTTTATTATTATTATAAAAGGAAAGAGCTGGTTTCTTTTTTTTCTTTTCCTTCTTATTCTGTTTCTTTTCTTTTTGTTTGTTTAGATTTGGTTTTTAGGTTGGAAACTGTCATTCTTTTGAAAGTGAAAGGTCACCACAGCTATTGAAAGTCCCCCTTAATTTTTTTTTTCCTTTCTCAACTTTTTTCCCTTCGCTTTTATTTTTTCGTCGTTCGTTTGATTTTTTTTCCATTCTCTTTCTATTCTCTGAAAAGTAGGATCCTTTTTTTGCAGTCTATCGTTTTTTATTGTGCGTCAACTTACCCCTGAATTTTTGTTCTTTGTGTTGTACCATGATAAATTCAACCCCCTACTCACCAATGACACAGTACGAAATGCAGTTTACACCTCTACTGCCTTCTCAGCTGTTGATGGGTTCGCCGTTTCAACCAGGCACTCCGGCTATCACCCAATTTGCATCGTTTTCAAACCAGGATTATGGATACCCCCCTTTGGGGTACACAAGTCCGATGGATTTGGAGGCTAGATCGCGTACGGTCTATTTGGGCAATATTCCTCAGGACACTAGCGCCGAGGAGCTTCTGAATCATGTCAGATCAGGTATCATCGAATCAGTGAAAATGGTGCCGGAAAAAAACTGTGCATTCATTTCCTTCCTGGACCATTCGTCTGCAGCCCATTTCCACTCTGATGCCATTCTCAAAAAACTGTCGATAAACTCGCACGATATCAAGATCGGCTGGGGCAAGTCGAATCCAATCTCCCCAACAGTCTCGATGGCGGTTTCCCAGGATGGCGCCAGCAGAAATGTCTATCTAGGTGCGCTCCCCGAGGAAATCACTCATGAGCAAATTCATGAAGAACTCTCCAAGTTCGGCCCTATCGACACGATAAAGTTGATCAAGGAAAAGGGCATCGGTTTTGTCCACTTCCTAAACATATCAACCGCCATTCGGGTTGTGCAACAATTGCCATACGAACCTAATTGGTCGCAACGTAAAATCTACTACGGAAAGGACAGATGTGCCTATATCTCCAAAACCCAGCAGCAAAATGCAGCCCAGTATTTGGGTATTTCTCCTGGATATGAGCACATACTCGCAAACGCTGATCGGGAAATGCTCTCTTCAGCGTTAGCTCAACAGTCAGCCGCTGCAGTCGCCGTAGCAACCACAGCTGGTGGCGCCAACAATGTTGGAAATAGAACAGTCTACCTCGGAAATGTCCACCCAGAAACCACTATAGAGGAAATCTGCAACGTTGTTCGAGGTGGTCTTCTCCATGCCATTCGATATATCCCTGAAAAGCACATCTGTTTTGTCACATTCGTGGACCCAACCGCGGCCGCACAGTTCTTCGCTATGGCCAACTTGCAAGGTCTGGCCATCCACAATAGACGTCTCAAGGTTGGCTGGGGTAAACATTCTGGTCCACTCCCTAATGCAATCGCTTTGGCAGTCACTGCTGGTGCTTCCAGAAACGTGTACATCGGCAACATCGACGACAACTGGCCAGAGTCAAAGTTGCGTCATGACTTTGCCGAGTTTGGTGAAATTGAGCAAATCAACTTTTTGTCCGAAAAGTCGTGTGCATTCGTCAATTTTACCAATATCACAAATGCCATTAAGGCCATTGAAGGTATAAAACAAAAGGATGATTACAGACAATTCAAAATTAACTTTGGCAAAGATCGTTGTGGAAATCCTCCACGGCAACTGCAGCACCGTATCAACACCCCTGACGAAAGCAACAAGGGCAATGAAAATTACTTTGACAAGAATAATGTCGCTTATGGAACAACCCCTGGCTCTCATGTACTAGCCCAATACTTGGCCCATGCCCAGCAAGAGCAGTTCATGTATGCCGCCTCGGTTGCTGCGGCCAACTCTTATACCCCTCCAGCCTCTGATAGTGGCTATTTAATGAACGGACAATTCCATCCTCACTACGCCCCTCAAGATCAGTCCCAAGATCAAAATGAGGATGAGAACAATAATAATAGTAATGATAATAATAACACTGACGATGATAGGGAAAATGGCGGTATCGTTTCCTCCGATTCGACAAACTCAGCATCGTCTCCGAACACTGTCAACACTACTTCAATTGAGGAAAAGTTAGAAGATCTCAAGAAGCAAAACTCTGAAGAAAAAGTTGTAGGTTTAGCAATTGAATCATAATTTTTTTTTTTTTTTTTTTTTTTTTTTTTTGTCATGATATTTGTCAATTCCCCGGAAGCGGATCGAGATGTTTTAGTTTTTAAATGAT